>JAVDOI010000016.1:643080-695580 GCA_032191485.1 Leptoclinus maculatus
TAGTTACTCGCAATCTTTGTCCGTCTGCTGTTTGGTGCTGAGCAGGTAGCGGACTATTGGTCTTTATTTTGTCCAAAACCTGCATCCTGCTGTGACTGGAAACCTCACAGTTGAACTAAAACGGTCAAGTTGCAGGCTGTAAAACCAAAATAATGAGTTAAAAGACGCTAAAGCAATGCTCTCGAATGTGTTGGTTAATAACCTGCTTGCTATAAATATGATTATGGACCCAGGATTAGTGCAGAAGTGTCCATCCAGGCATCATTATCATCTCAGACCTCCTAGCTCAGCAATGAACTTCCTTGTGTTTGACTCTTTTACTTCTCCAACAGATCAATAAAGAGTTGTCTGTGTAATCTCCAGCCCTTCATCCCAGCGATGTTAAAAACAGTGGAGCAAAGGAGTTCGACGGCTCAATTTGTTTGCAGCAAACAGGTGACGGCCGCCTGCCTGCACATACATATGGAGGAGGCCCTGTAGATGTACATGATCAGAAGATGCTAAAGAACAGGCCTACAGTATTTAATGTGCATTTATATGATGAAACTCCACTTTTTTGCCAGTTCTTCCACAACTTCTTCCATTTGTCTCCTGCTAGAAACTGAGTAGACACATTTAACACGTAACTGCACTAAACTGCATATCTAATATTAATCATGAACCTCTACATCAGTCGGGTCATTAGGGGGAACAAATCCATGGTTACTTTGTGGGTTCACACTATGTGACAAAGTCCAGCTGAGAAACCGATTGAATCATTGAGAGGAGAAGAGAAGCAGAGCGTCCAAAAGATTAAAAAAAAGGGTTGCTGCTGTGAAAATAACCCAGTTTGACTTTGCACCAACTCGTCCCCTCCCTCACACACACACACACACACACACTCACACACACACACACACACACACACACACACACACACACACACACACACACACACTCACACACAAGTCTGTCACCCTGTCACCCAGACTCATTTAAAACATATCGATACTCTTGTCATGTCACAACCCAGCAGCCGTGACTCACCGCCTACTTAACTTTGGCGTCGCAAAACTCTGGCTGAAAGAAAACAAACTCATTTTAAAAAAACGATCTCTCTTCTTTCGACTTGAATTCACATCGATTTTTTTTTTCTTCTTTTTTTTTCTTAGACGTTTGCTGTTTGACTGATCAAGGGGAGATTGAACGCCTCCCTGAGTGGCAAAGCCTCTCCGTTGTCTCCACTCCCATATCGCTCCTGTGGCTCTCCTCCTAGCCCTTCACTTTCTCCATCTCTCTCTCTCTCTCTCCACAACACACCCGTTATCATCACAAAGATTAAATCTCTCAGATAGCGTAGTGTGATGAGATGGGACAGGACACACACACAGTAGAAAAGGCCTCATTTTGTTTCCCGGCGCTATGAACGCAGTGATGGGGGAGAATTAAGAGACATATCTCTCTCTGGTTTTAGTTCTTGGTATGCTTTACCTCACAACAGTGTTTTTTGACATTACCAACACAGTGTGTGTGTGTGTGTGTGTGTGTGTGTGTGTGTGTGTGTGTGTGTGTGTGTGCGTGTGCGTGCATCCATCCCTCTCATTCCTCTGCTATTACCACTAACTACTCGAGGCCACAGTAGTTCAGGTATTGATTTTTTTCTCCTTGTTCATTCTGTCTCTCTGTCCCCTCCGAACCACTCCCTTCAAAGGGTGTGTGTGTGTGTGTGTGTGTGTGTGTGTGTGTGTGTGTGTGTGTGTGTGTGTGTGTGTGTGTGTGCGTGTGTGTGCGTGTGTGTGTTTGTGTGTGCATGCGCTCTCATACATTCTTTCTTTCACAGAAGTGGTTCTTTCTGAGGACCAATTTCAGTTTCAGAGGTGTTTTCTGTTCTTGTAAGCGGCCCCTACTTTGTGCAATCACAATAAAGTCAATCTTGAGTCCGTTTATTTCAATGAGGGTCCTCACAAGTGTAGGAATACAAAATGAGCGTGTGTGAATTCGTCCTTATCTCTGCATTGTGTTGCACTGTTGCACTGCCAACAACTGGTCACCAATCTCAATTAATCTCTCCTTAATAAGTGTGTATGCACTGGAGGAAAAAAAAGGCCCTTTCAAAGCAGTATTTATTATTATATCTTGAAACAAGTCCCTAAATCTCACTGAAATGTTACTTGTTAAGTGATTGTGTCTTGTATTTAGTGTTCAGAGATATATTGACAAGTGATTAGATCGATATACTTGGAAAGATTTAGCATTTTTGCAGCGTGAATGAAGTGGGTAAGATAGTGTAGACGTGATGTCAAGTCACGTTTATTTATAGCGCACATTTAAAAACAACCAAAGTGCTTTATGAAAAGATTAAATAAAAACACCGACATGAATAAGAGAATATAAGTAAATTCATAACTGATGAAATCACAACACAAACACAGCATTGCACAAAAACAAATAAGTGTAGTCTGACGTGCCTTATTTTTCCAAATACAATTACATAAAATGTCCAGAAGATGGCGGCAGAGGGCTGCAGATACATTTCTTATTTCAGTGAAGGTCGTTGTCATTATATAAAACACAGCAAACACGCTTAAAATATCCTTTAATGTTGGATTATATTTGTATTATCTTTAAGGCATATTAAGCTCAAAACAATAAATGCCCTTCTCCTCAAAGTCCTTTTACCTGACAGAATGATATTTCATTTTCCATTATTTATTTTAACTATTACTGCTGGTCCGTGAATTAACCGCCGTTTCCATAAAGCAAAACTCAACCAGCATATAATATGATTTTCAATTCAGGATGTGTATTAGTCTGTTATTCTTATCTGTAGTACCGTAACTGTCCTCGGGGGGCAGTAAATGGCGCGAGACCCTACTCTGTTGCACACTAAAACAGAAGAAGAAGAAGAAGAAGAAGAAGAAGCTTCAACGGCTGTGGAGGGAAATCACAACAGCCTGTTTAGTGTAAACATCCCTGAACTCGTAACGTTTTGAGTTAATGTAACACATTGTGGACGTTATTCAACCGTCACACTATTCCTCAAAGACAAACGAAAGGTTTGTATCACACTACTGTCGCTGTCATAGTGTTTAAAAGGAACATTTAGGAACTAACGTACCTTTACTAACTGAATTTATAGCGTAAACGTTGGAAATGCGCTTATTCAAAGTAAATGTATGTTTAGTAGCTACATTCTTTGTATGCCGAATGTTCCAGTGGTTTGTATTTGTTGTAAGTTAAGTGTTTTTATTTAAGGCTGTAAAGTGAATTATGTTTGCACGAGGTAGGTAGCTACATGTTGACTAAATGCCCAGTTTTTTAAATGGAGTTTGGAGCTTTCATTTAACGCTACAAAATACTTAATTTCTTTCTTGGTATTCTTTCAATACACTTGGAAGCTTGTCAAATGTTTGACTCACAAAAAAGAAAAGAAACTACCTTTGCTTTGTACTTTACTGTCACTCTCACTTATTCTTGCTCTTTCCTCCTCCTTGCTTTGTTTTAGGAAAGTAATGAGTGGAGAGGAATCCAGAAGAGGCTCATGGAGGGGTGGGAGAGGAGGAGGAGGAGGAGGCAGTGGTAGTGATGGATGGAGAGGAAGAGGAGGAAGAGGAGGAGGAGGCAGTGGTGGTAGCGGTGGATGGAGAGGAAGAGGAGGATGGAGGAGTCGACCATGGAGAGGTGGATCAGCAGGTGGAGGAGGGTGGAGAGGTGGAGGTGGTGCTGCTGGAGGAGGATCAGGAAACCACACCCTCGGCAGCCAGAGAGGTGAGTGTGATTCGCTTTTCCATTTCACAAATCCGGTAGTCAACTTTTTAAGGACTAGTGTATTTTTTATATAGATCTACGGTATTTCTTTTTACTGACAGCTTCTTAAATAAGGAGGCGCTCTTGTTCGCTGCATAACAGGAGAAAGTGTGAGAAAAACATAAAATGAGATGAGGACATATGGAATAATAACATTTGATCGAATGAACATGACATTGAACATGAAAAGCTGCAACATGTGTCATAATGTATCCTAACTTTGTGTTCCTCTTCAGTCCTTTGTCAGGCTACTCTAGACGTACTGTGTCCGTACAAAGGATGGACCCTGTACTTCACAGAAGGTAGGTGTGTGTTTACGGCTCTGTTTCACATGATGATAGTGCATGATGCTGGAGACACATATAATGGTCATGACCACGTGGCTCTTCTGTGTCTGGGATACGTCTTCATATTGTCTTTTGATGTGCAGGCTTCATAGAGAGCTCACCCAGTGTGGAGAAGATCAAAGTGTTTGAGAAATATTTCACTTCCAAGATTCAACTGTATGACAAGGTCAGTCTGCTAGTGTAACTCTCTATTTAATAAACTGACCATTACAGTTATTTTCCTCTTCCAGTGAATTTTCTTTTCACTTTTTGTCCTGCTTTATAAATGTTTCCTGTGTCAGTTAAAAGCTGAATTATTGTGTGTTTGACCACAGGATGAGATTGAGCGTCAAGGCAGTGTTCTGGTGGATTATGCAGACTTGACTGGAGACGAAAGCGTGCGTGGAGCACTTCCTGATCTGACCACAGTGCTGAAGGAACAGCCAGAGACGATACTCAACTGTTTGGGATTGGCCATTCACCAGGTACACACACACACGCATACTCATAGTCACTACACACTGTCATCTGCAAGTTACAACGTATACAAACAATCTATGTGCAAAGTATATTAAGTACTTTTGGCATCTTACGCTTCAAATCATTAACAATTATTTTTAAATCTAAAAGCTAGAGAACTGTGGTCGGTTGCACAGCACACGTTAAGTTAAAATTGAGCCAAAAGTGTGTGGGGTGAGAGGGCGAAACTTCATTAATATGTACGATACCTCCAACACAGAGTGATCAAATACCTGACTGATAGTGTGTGTGTGTGTGTTTTCCAGGTGTTGACTGTAGATTTGGAGAAGCAGGCTGCTGAGCTGCATGGGGAAGAGCTTCCTGTCACTACACCGATCATCAACATCCCTCACATCAGCGCGAGGTAGTGCACTCACACACTCAGTCGTTTTCCTCGACTTGAAACCCGCACAACCGCCGACCACGACTGAGCATGACTTCATTTATATCGTGTAACTCGTCCACAGGCTGTACAACTATGAACCGCTGACTGCGCTGCGGACGCTGCGAGCCAGTGTGTTCGGGCGGCTGGTGTGTGTGAGAGGAACGGTGGTCAGACTGAGCAATATCAGACCTCTGTGCACCAGGATGGCCTTCAGGTGTCTGGGCAGCTCGCACATGCAGTCTCTGCCTCTGCAGCAGGGGAAATACGCTACACCCACCAAGGTATGAGCACACACACACACACACTCGGCTCTCTTTTTCCTGCAACATCTCTTCTTTACTCTTATGTTTCCACAACATACACACATAACCATCTTTGACACCATTACTTACATTCCTTTTGTACTTCTAATGTGTGCATACGTGTCTTTTCTCAATAAGTGCCTCCAGCCTGATTGTCGCAGTCGTTCCTTCGCTCCGATCCGGAACTCCCCTCTTACTCACACGGTAGACTTCCAGATCATCAAGTAAGTACATCATCTTTGTATGCGATTAACTGATCAGCAGTGAAAATCTGTGGCAAGACTTCGCAGATTTAAGTCTTTTACATTAAGATCAGAAAGATCTGTGATCAGAAAGATTAAGCAGAGAAGGCATAGGTTGAATTACAGGAGATATAACTTTGACTCGCGCAACGTACGTCATCACCAGTGTCACACAATGTTGTCGTAGAATATTGTGAGAAAACATGTGTAACATATGTAAAAAAACAATCCTGAGTCACCATTTACATACTTCATTTTACATTACTTTGCCTTTGTGTGCTCCTCCAGGGTGCAGGAGTTGATGTGCGGAGAGCAGAGGGAGACTGGACGAATCCCGCGCACCGTGGAGTGTCACCTGACCTCCGACCTCTGTGACAGCTGCGTCCCCGGAGACGCAGTCACTGTGACCGGCATAGTCAGAGTGACCAGCGATGGTACAAAACACACTGACACACACACACACACACACACGTTCTTAAGTTTGGAGTAAGCTTTTGCCTTTTAGCAGTAGTTAGTTAAGTGTAAAAATCTATTTCTGTATAGATACAGTATAAACTATAAACCTGTCACAGTGGCTACAAACAAGCCCCTCACATAACACACTCTTGTTTTCTGTATGGAGGAACTTCCCGGGGCAACAAGGATCAGTGTATGTTCCTCCTCTACCTTGAAGCCACTTCAGTCAGCAACAGCAAAGGTACTGAAGCTTTCGTGTTAGCACTTGAATTATGCAGAGATGTTAGATGTTAAATTCTTTTTTTAACAGAGCGATAAGGTGTTATTTCTTCTTCTTCTTCTTTAGGTCACAGGTCCAAGTCAGGTCAGGGGTCAGGAGGGTCTCTTGAAGATCGTTCTGGAGGGGAGGAGTTCAGTCTGAAGGAGCTGTATGCCATCCAGGAGATCCAGTCACAGCCGGAGCTGCTGAGACTTATAGTCCAGTAAGATCTTTATGACCCACAATATGTTTTCTTATTCTTCATCTTAAATAGCAACTTGTACTTCTAATATGTGCCAAACCACAGAATACAAAAATCATGGCCGCTATCGAGGGTAGCGTGGCTATTTTAAAGACAAAGGTTTGTGCAGTGACGATTCTATCTGATCAATCAGTGGTCTGCAGCCCTTTAACTCAGCTTAAATATCGGCTCAGCTCGTCCGAGGTGATACCAAAAATAGGACCAAGAACTATCTGCCACTTTTGCTAAAGGAAAGAGGGAAAAAAAAGAGCAAGTTGAGTAGAGCCGTGCTGTACGATGCAGTGAAAATGTGGCAATAAACTGTTGAAAATTGAGCCAAGTCTGACATGACATGTAGAGCTGAGCCTAAAAGCTGAGTCCCAAAAGTGTCCTAAAGTAGTGTAGACTTTTAGTCTTATTTAGTTTTGTTTGAACTCTGATCTTCTCGCTTCCCTCAGGTCTTTGTGTCCCGTCATCTACGGCCACCTGGTGAGTCGTGCTGTGCGCTGCACTTCTAACAAGATTAAGAACCCCAACAGCATTTTCATCAGAGGTTACAAAGGGATATTTGTCGAGTTCAGGCCAACATCGTGTGTTCTTGTGTGTCCCCAGCTGGTGAAAGCTGCTTTATCCTTGGTGTTGTTTGGAGGCCGACAGAAACACACAGACAAGAACAGCGTCCCAGTTAGAGGAGACCCTCACATCCTGATGGTGGGAGACCCGGGACTGGGGAAGAGTCAGATGTTGCAGGTAACGCAGGAAACACAGTAAACACTTTAGATGGAGCAGTTCTACCTGGCAGACATTAGTAAAAACAGAGGTAACAATGTTATTCTGTTACTCTTTAGGTGAGCTTGTAATGCCAGTTTCAGTGTGCACATGTAATCATAATACTTGTATATTCTTTGTGCCCTGTGTGTAGGCAGTGTGTAATGTGGCTCCCAGAGGAATCTATATATGTGGCAACAGCACCAGCACCACAGGTAAATAATCTTAAAGTGCGACTCTGAAGTTTTGCAGGAGGTGATTACTCTCTGGACAGTTTTTTCAGATCTGTTGCAACATAATCAAGTTGGGAATTTCATTTGTAACGTTTGCTTTTATAGGACTAACCGTGAGTTTATCCCGAGAGTCAGGAACCGGGGATTTTGCGCTCGAGGCCGGAGCCTTGGTTCTGGCTGACCAAGGTAGGAAAGAGAGAGGAAGAATTTACTATTTTAATAATCGATAATAATTCTGCATGATGTTACCTTACATATGAAAGAATGAAGTCAGTCACTTCCACACAGTGAGGCAGCTTATTAGTAGATCATGCACCCTAGTCTTGTGTAATACCACCTCATTCCCTAAAAAAGCCACCATGTTCTGAACAGACACGTTCCAAAAACTAAGACACAAACAAAACACTTGCATGTTAGAACATAAAACAGCAAACTTAACAAACTACTCGGTCCAGCACTAGGCAGGCATGATGTGTGCTCTCCCTATCGCTCTCTGTACTGACACTCTCTCTACCTCATTGTCTTCTTCTCCTGTCTTCATTCTCTTCTGATCCTCTTCCTCGGTCTGTCATCTTTAGGCCTGTGCTGCATTGATGAGTTTGATAAGCTGGGCCACCAACAGCAGGCTCTGCTAGAAGCCATGGAGCAGCAGACTGTGAGTCTGGCTAAGGCCGGAATCGTGTCCTCTCTGCCTGCCAGGACGTCCGTCGTAGCTGCTGCGAACCCCATCGGAGGACATTACAACAGAGGCAAGACGGTTTCTGAAAACCTGAAGTAAGTAAGCTCAACGGGCCAGTAAGTTAAGTGAGTGCTGGAGGATTTTACCGTATATATCTGTGTAAATATACAATAGTTTACTCGTATTTACAGTTGTGCATTCTTGACTTTAGAATGGGCTCAGCGCTTCTCTCTCGATTCGACGTCGTCTTCCTCCTCCTGGACATCCCAGATGAGTCGCATGACCGCCACCTGTCAGAGTACATCATGGCGAACAGGGCAGGAAAAGGCAGAACCAGCAGTGCCGTAGTGACCAGGGCTAACAATGAATTAGAGACCTCCATCCTGCTGGATCACTCGGACATGCCGCTGTCTGAACGTCTGCAGGTGAAAACAAATGGGACATACTCAAAGTGTGCAGTGATATCCGTCACGAATAATTATCATTTTATGTAATGTGTGTGTATCTGTGTCAAGGTCCCGGCAGGTGAAACCGTAGACCCCATCCCGGTGTCTTTGTTAAGGAAGTATATCGGCTACGCTCGTCAGTACGTCCACCCCTCGCTCTCTCCCGAAGCAGCAAAGACTCTCCAGACCTTCTACCTGTCACTGCGATCTCAGGCTCACTCTGCTGATTCCACACCCATCACCACACGACAACTGGAGTCTTTAATCCGACTGACTGAGGTATGTGTCTTTATGTTTGGTGTATTCAACGTGTTCACCCAACAGCATGTCATGGATTAAGACACTCAACAACGTTTTTTCTGCCTTAAATTCACACTTTTTGAACAAAAGGAACCGTTTATCTTTTATTGTCACAGTTCTACTTTTGTGTGTTTTTTGTGCAGGCAAGAGCCAGACTGGAGCTCAGAGAGACGGCTACCAACAGTGATGCTGAAGATGTGGTGGAGATCATGAAACACAGGTGACACTACAGGAGTCTTTGTTTGCAACCAACACATTTACATTGTAGATGTACTATTTGGGATTAACGATTAATTAATGATCAAAATATTTCAGCTCTGGTGTGTATATGTCACTTACCTTAAATGGTCAATTCAAGAGATTTAGGGAGAGGAAACATGGATTTACAGCGGTAACAGTTGTACATCTAAATATGTCTGTCAAGTTCCATTAAGTTACCTGCAGCATGATCAATAGCTGTTGATTTCTTAATTCTAGCACACTGCAATATACTCCTACAAAACCATTACAGATATGATAACTGGGATGACATTTCTCTCTCTCCCTGTGTGTGTGTGTGTGTGTGATTTTGTTTTTCAGTCTGGCTGATACGTATTCAGATGGTCTGGGCAATCTGGACTTTGAGCGCTCTCAGCTCGGAGCAGGCATGAGTCAGCGGAGCGCTGCAAAGCGACTGGTCAACGCACTGCACCTGCACGCTCAGAGGACCAATCAGACGCAGTTTGACCTACAGACGCTTCGATCTGTGGCCAACAAAATGAACATCAAGGTGAAAGCTCTTAGATGCACAGAAATGTTCACGCACTTGATAAAAAAACAGTCAAGTTAACGCGATTCACAAACATGAAAGCCACAAACGCATCCATGTCATTTTATATACAATCTCTGAGAAATTAGCTAGTTATAGCATCGTATGCGTGCTGGATGATCTATTGAGTCATTGGTTGATTCCTTCCAGGTGATGGATTTTGAAGGTCTGGTGAGTTCCCTGAATGAACAGGGTTTCCTCCTGAAGAAAGGAGCCAAGCTGTACCAGCTGCAGACCGTCTGATCGCTGACAACACACCACACACCTGCTCCTTCCTGCAGACAAGGTCAGTGTTCAGGATGAATGAACAGCGTCTCTTTACAGAAAAGGGAAAAAGAACTTTATGGGGAAGTCATAACCAGACCACTGTCACCAAACCACCAACCAGCCGAGTACTGTGGAACCTTTTTAAAGAGACTCTAACGACCACAACAACTCACAATGACGGGACGGATCATCTATCGACTCAAACCTCACAGGAGGCATCTCTCTACTGGACGTTTCCTGAATGAGCACAAACTTCCTGCTGAAAAGAGGAAGTGAGATCAACTGACTCCAGTACTCACACATCTCTGCTGAACTAGTCTGCATCTATTCTCTTCAAATGAAACGCGGTGTTATTCATCCTACTTGTGCATCAGTTAAGTGGGACTACAACCGTTACTCAGACTACTTCAAACTGATGTAATCTAGTGCCAAAGATACCAGTATCTTAATAAAGATATTTTAAACTAGTTTACTCAGTCAGGTACACTCTGCTTTCAGTGTACATGTATTATTACACAGTACATGGTTACTGATTCAAACAGTTGTAGCTGAATTTAGTTTTTCTAATATTTCAAAGTAAGGTCAGTCTTTGACAATGAGCTGAATGTCTGAGAGAAGACGAGATATATTTATTAGATAAATGATAAATAGATGACTTTAATATTAAAGTACGTTTTTGTTTTCCACACTGTTCTAGAAACACTTTTTGACTACAGTTCGAAATTACTGTATTTTAGAAGTCATTGTTTTTATGTACATAAAATGACATGTTTCTATAAGTATACGTTCTCTGTGTTTAGTAGCCTGATGGAGGCAGATGTTCTTTGCACAGTTGCTTCCAGTGTGTCCTCACTTTGTAGAGCTGTTTATGTGTTCCGCTGCTCTCAGCAATAGAAGTGGAACCACGCTGCTCGATACATTCATCCACCCACTGGGATTGTCTCTCAAACACGGAACAATTACAGAGCAAGTATCCAAAATTGTAGCCCATTTAAACGTGTTATACCATCAATGCCTGAAGCAGGAAGCTTGTCTGAGATTAAGCTTTTGATGCTGCGTTCATATTACCTTCCCTACCCGTTATGCAGATCTGTTTGATGCAGTATTAAGCTGTCATTATATTGTTATCACATTTTAAAATGTTCTCAAGAGTCCAGTATTGATCGCACTATAGTATGTTGATCTAAAAGCCTGCAAGTGTGCAGTATTTGCTTCTCATTTTTGTCTTTAAGCTTTCTCAAATGCTCTGTATCGTTTACTTTTTGTATGGTGTGCACTTTATTAGTAAATATTAAACATTTGGTTAATAAATCATTTTATTGTCCTGTTAATCTCAGCATTTTGTTGTTTTTACACTATTGACAGTGATCCAAATGCTTCTAGTTTTCAATTTAAATAGCAGAATACATTAAATATTTACTTTTTTATTATCAGTCTAAGAACTGATAACTATGGAAGCCCATTCCCGCCAGCAAAAAAAATAAAAAATAAGATCACCAAAAAAAAAAGAGAATTAATTCACACAAAAAAAAAGAATTAATTAATTCACAAAAAAAAAAAAATATATATATATATATATATATTTTTTTTTTTTTACTTTTTCTGTCAGCAAAAAAAAAAAAAGATGTTTCCAGTTGCTGTTTATTGGTCGCCACCTCAGCCACATTGGTTTCATTCTTTATACTCCAGAGCTGCTTCTTGCTTAACATTCTATTCAAGGGTGCGTTTGCTCAGTACAATCCATGTGAAACATCATCTGTATTTCATGTGTTGTAAAGCCACGTTTTAAAGAAGTCTTCAATGTACTCACAATCCATTCATATGTCATAGCTGCTTCTATGACTGTTGTGTTAAAGTATTTCATAATTTCGACTTTCTATAGCAACTGGAAAAATCTGGTCAGTGTTATGGTTACAGATGGATGCACCAAAAGTTTTTGGGTTTTTTTTGCTGGTGGAATAAAAGTTTTTTTTTTTTTTTTTTTTTATCTTTTTTTTTTTTTTGCTGGCGGGAATGGGCTTCCATAGATAACTATGTTGTCGTATTATCAAAGTATTCTTATATGGTGCTTTTCTTTTGCTGGTATGAAAACTGAGCTGTCTGAATCAAAAGATAATTCATTTTCAAAATAAGAGTCTTGGCGAGTTTACGACTTCCTGTGCGGTGACACTTTACGGCAACATGGCAGCCTGCTGTCTGGAGCTATGATCCCGTCGGCTCTTTGACCGTTACAGGCTGAAACTTCGTCATGAAGACGGTAACGGACCGCACGAGACCAGACGGTCGTTAACGGAGAGCTCGTGAAGATAATGATGATGTGTTTTGTGAAGATTTCCGGGCCGTTGTGTCGCAACGCAGCTAATGTTCGCTGTCTGGTGTCTTCGCGCGGTGCGTCATGGCGGCACAGATACACACCTGTCACCGACTACACACCTATGAAACAGTCCCCGGTGTGCGACTCGTGGCTCTGCAGGGTCAAGGGGACGGACGGCCGCGTCGCGTGCTGGAGTGGGATCCTCTTCCAGCAGGTTAACGCGACACCTTGGCACGCGCAAGGAACCGTGCTTCTGTACCGGGGAGGTCACGAGAGGTCGGTGGCACGGTCCCGGTCTCTGCTGCTGTCCCCGAGTGCCCGTGGGCTTTGCAGCGGTAAGACCAAGGAGACACCGGAGAGCTCTCCGGTGGAGAATGAAGCCGGGGATTCGGTTCCGGGAGAAGGTCTCTTCAAGTTCAAAGAGCTGGTGAGTACAGTAACTGTAAACGTGAAGTGTTTAAGTGTGTTTATTAATATAAATCTTTAGATCATTAGCAGTACAACAATGTAATACTACTAGTACATGTACAAGTACGACCTGTATTCAGAAATATAAGTATCTAAATGTTCTCAGCATAATGTACTCGCAGAATGTATTGTCATTATAATATAACTATATTTAATCATATCATAGGATTGTTACTGATGCATGCTTGTAGAGGCGCAGATTGACAGATTTATAACAATGCACTTATAAACTATATTAAAGAGGTAACAGGAAGCTGTCAAATAGATGAAGTGGAGCAAGTACAATATTACATTTAGAAATGCAATTAAGGAGAAGCATAAAGGACAAATGGATGTAGTTCAGCAGTACAAAGGTGTACAGTAGATACAGCTAGCCTGATAGCATGGGCTGATATTAGCACATAGCAAGTCAGGAGAAATTACACTACAGAAATGTGAAAGATAAGAACATAAGAAGTGTATTTTTAGCGAGTAAATTGTAAAAGAAAAACAAATGTGTGTTTGTTTTGTTGTTTTAGTAATTAGCTGATATGTCATCAGACTTTTGTAACAAATATCAATATTGGCCTCAAAAACTTTTTTTTTGTTCTCATCATCTTGCTGCGTTTTGACTCATCGATCTTCATTTTAGTTGAAGATGAGGACAAACAACGACTCCATTTGTACCAAACTTTGAACTTTTGCTGGAAAACATTTAGTCTGATTTACCTGCTGTGCTGTGTTGATGTTACTAAACGTCTCTACTAACAGCATCACATCTGTTGTTGTCTTCTTTTGCAGTATGAGAACCCGTGGACAATCCCCAACTTCTTGTGTGTGAGTCGGATTATACTGGCTCCATTCTTGGGTCACCTGATCATCCAACAGCACTTTCACCTCAGTCTGGCTCTGTTCACACTGGCCGGAGCGACCGACCTGGTAATGCAGATACACACACTTTAACACTTTAACACTGGCTTGTTAAAAAGCGTTTATTAAAATGTCTCCATCTCGTTCTGTGTGTCTCTCAGTTGGACGGTTACATTGCCAGAACGTGGCCGACTCAAAAGTCTGCGCTGGGCAGCGCTCTCGACCCATTGGCTGACAAGATTCTCATCAGTTTTTTATACGTCAGTCTCACCTATGCTGGACTCATACCAGGTATTGTATTCTTAATGTCAGGATGGAAGAAATGGATGGAACAGCCATTAAATAGCTACATTCTTTAAGTGTTTTTCCATGTTCTTGCAGTGTGTATTACGTGATTATTTATCGTGTTTCTTCTGTTTTAGCTCTGCTGACCGCTCTAGTGATTTCCAGAGACATCGGTTTGATAGCTGCTGTCTTCTGGGTCAGATACAAGACTGTACCTCCACCGGTGAGACACCTTACATTTCACCCTAAACACACTTTGACTGAAGTAATAGTAATGCACTCTAGCAGAGGAATAATATCAACGATCGCTCTCTCTTTTTCCTCCAGGTGACCCTGAGCAAGTTTTTTAACCCCTGCTACACCACAGCACAGCTGAAGCCCACACTCTTCAGCAAGGTGAAGCACCCCACCCACTCGCATCGTGCACTGCACTTAGAACATGTTGTTCATTTCTGTACTGAAGTGGACATTTAGCACCAATGGAGCCTTAAATTACAGGATATAATGAGCTTGTGTGTCGTTTTTTATTATTATTCTATGAATTTACTACTTTACTACTTGTGCATGACAAGCCACCAGGTGCAGAAACTGGAAACAGAATCTGCCCGGAGACATGGTTACTTGTTATTCCAAGCCACGTTATTGCAGAATTTTAAAAGTGCAATTCAAATGTTTGATCACATGCAGGTTGATCATTCCCATTTAACTGATTATTGCTGCATATGTGAATATTCTGTCTTTAAACACTTCAGGAATGAAACCAAACCAACCTTTTAAAACAGCTCTGGTGAAAACGATCTTCTTGATGACAGAAATGTAATTCCATTCATCCATGTTTTTTAGTTTTGAGTCCATAATACTTGGCCTGTTAAACTCTGTTATGCAAACACTAACACATTAAAATTCACTTTCAAAATGTTCCTTTACGGCTCCGCCACAAAGTCTGCATGAATTATTTTGATACCTGGAAAGAGCGGTGGCTGGCAGGAGCTCCTTAGCTGCCAAACAGTGTTGTTTTGTTCTTGGAACCAGCCAAGAGACGCGTCACATACACAAAACTAATGAGCCAAACTTCATTTGTTAGAGAAGCAGGTAGTCTGTGTATGTGGGAGGGTTGTGTATAGAATGATGATCTGACTTTGTGTATGTTCTTGTTAGGTGAACACGGCCATCCAGCTCCTTCTGGTTGCATCATCTCTGGCTGCTCCAGTCTTCCAGTATACAGACAGCGTCCTGCTGCAGAGCTTATGGTAAACCACACACACTACACTGTTACTATACTATTACATCATCTATCATATACTATTACATATGCATGCAAACGCAGGTCTCATCCAGTTGACTTTAGTATCCATAATGTCCGTTATTTTTAAGTGTCGTGGTTACAACATGTTTACTCTCAGTGAAGCACATCAACGCTGTTTGTTCCAGTGTTCAGGTTCAGAGCGCTGACTCATTTCTGTCTGCAGCTCAGTGATGTGGAGTAGGGCTCAGGACAAACATTTGATTGTGTCACAGTAACCTACATTTTTATACAAACTCAGCAGATTGTTGAAATAAAACAGGCATCAGTATTTTTGTTCATTTTTACATCGCTTATTATTTCATGTGAGGTTTATGACAAAACCGACTTGTAGCATGAACATCTACTTAAAGTTAACTATAGTAAGCTTCTACATACAAGTTAATAGGAATCTCTATTGTAAAAACTAAAGCAGGTTGAATTTTACATCATTTGTTTATTCAGAACACAATTTATAAATGTTAAAAAATTCAGTTTACATGATGCAGTTAAAAGAAAACTATATTCATAATTACATTTTACAATAGATATTGTTTTCTCTGTATAATGATGACTAAATTAAATTTTTAGTTGGTAAAATTGTTTAAAAATACACTTTAAATTTGATTGCATGATTTTGATTAATAATTTGAAACATTGTTTTTAAATGTATCAATTATGCAATAATTGATACATTTAAAAATCCACTCTGACTAGCCACTGGAAGCTGATTATTAATTCCTCACATAATAAAAACTTGGTGAAAATGATGCTGCAGACATTTAAAATGAACTAAATTGACCAACAAGCTGACCAGGTGTCTGAATGACAGTTTGTGTTGTATTATATTGCAGGTATGTAACAGCGGTGACGACAGCAGCCTCAGGCTACAGCTACTGGCACTACGGCCGCAAGACTGTCAAGGTGCTAAACACCAGATCACCATGACGAGCACACGAGAAAACACCCAGAAAGCATTGCAAAAAGCACCGAGCGGTTCCGGTAGAGACGCTGAGCGGCCGTGGCAAAAGTCAGTCGGACGGACGGACGATTCACCAGGAGCTCTGAAACCAAGTAGTTGTGACAGTCGTGGTAATGACACACGGTAACCAACCATGGCCGCTGATGGTTTACTGCAACACTACAGAAACACTGCTCTGCCACTGGACCGGCTGTGGACTAGAGACACCTGCACACAGATAGAAACTGCAAACACAAATAGACCTTACACGCACACACACACACTCTCAAACATACATGTCAACTATATGTTAAGTAATCTGGCTAAAAGCTTCTATTTTTTCTTAGTTTTTCAATCAAGAGGTTGCAACATCAACATGATTGTCCTTTTTGTAAACCAATGATTTCTGATTAAAACAGGAGATCTGCTTCGGTGTGTCTCTGTGTGTTTGTGCGTGTGACTGCAGACGCATGTTTAATCTCACCAGACACAAATCTGACGGTCCGTCCATCCGATCAGCGACCAGAGGATTATAAAGATGTGATGATGACACGCTTACCAGCACGCCGTCTTGGTCCGGATCTATAGCAAATTATCCTTATTTAGTAGAGTGGAATCAATTATACTATTAATATATGAATCAATTAATAGAAGATTTACCCTCGTGTACATTTTAAGTATTTTTCTCACAAAGAAATCCTAAAATTGACTCCTTCAGTGTGAGAATTTGCTTCTTTTATGTGTTTAATATCACTGTAAATATCTAAAATCTTTGTGTTTTGGATTATTGGGAAACCGAGGATTGTTTTTTCATTATTTTCTGACAAGAGACTAAACAAGAAAATAAACAACCGATTATTCAATGGTGAAATACTCTGATTACTCTGGGATTTAGATTTGGTTTCCTCTGCGCCGGTTGCATTTTTCCAAATCTCGTCAACACAATATCTCAGGTCTGGAGGGAATTTCTTCAACAATGGCAAAAAAAATGTCCATTTGGATTCAAGGATGAACTGATGAGGTGGTTAAAGGTCACTGTGAGAGGATGAAGTGATGACATTTTGGACAGACGTGGAAGTAAACGACATACAAGCGTGAGGCGGTAATTCCAGTTTATTTTGGTTAATTACCTCAAAGTTCCTTTTAAAACCAACCTGCCTGTGAAAGAACATGTTTTTAGGATGAATCTGTTGCATCACATTGATGATAAATGTGCTTATTTTGTTTCACCAACAGTCAAACCTCTAAAGATATTCAATTTAAATATAATATATCACACCTGAGCTAGCTACACCTAGCTAACCCTGGAGTGTAGTCGCTGATTGTATCTGACTCCGCCGCTTGTTTTTCCCCCTCAAGAAGAAAAACTATTGCGATGAGGGAAACCGTCTCTGCGTGACCTTTCTCACCTCTCCCACTTGTTTCCTGCACCACTTGTGTTTCATTACTGACCGCGTGCCGATGGCTGCCGGGCGTGTGCGAGTTGTTATTTGGTGGCCTTGTGTGGGATGCCTGCTCATTATCTCCTCGCTGAATAATTTAAAAAGTCTCGTTCTGAAATGAGATATCCATCACTGGGAACAAATTGATACCTACGCTCATTAAATGAGCGCATAGAGAAGTTCTGCTGCTTTTTATTAGCTTTCATGAAGACGGTTACTTAAGTCCATATTTTGAGAACACAGATTGGAAGTGTGTGTAATTTGGAAGCTCCGGATGATGCCCCACAGGCTTCTCATGGAGTGTTTGGGGAAAGCGGTTTAATTAGCGGTGCCTCTGAGACGAGAGCTTAAAATAAATCAAACCGCTCTGTTGTTTTCCAGCTCTTAGTGGTGAACTTGTGCTGACATGCAGCACATGGACGACAGATGGACGGTTTGTATTCCTTTTGTGATTTAGATTATAAAAGATTGATGCATGAATTGAAGCTGGAACATATCAAATATATTCCAGAGCACAAGCTGTGGTGATATTCAGAGACCTTTTAGTCAAAATGAATTGTTAAACCTAACGTGCTTAGATTCGTGCAGATTTGATCCGTGACTTCATATTTGTTTTGGGTCACTTCTGAAAGTCATGAGTCGTTCTTCAGAACTTCCTTCATATTCTAAAATCACATCAGCTCTTGTAATTATGAGTCCATCAGCCAAACACTGCTCTGTTGATGTAAATGTTCTGTTCCAGCCTTCTGATATTTGAGTAGATTGAATGTAAAATGGAAGGATTTTGTTACCTGATCCATGTTGGGGGTCCTGAGTCCTCTCACTTATGCTAGAGCTGCACATTATTATTATTTATTATTTGGTAGAGCAGAAACAATTATGCCATCAGTTGTCATTTTGAGAATCATCTGAAGCATTTTTCTTACAATAAATGCTTCAAATCGACGTGTTCCAGCTCCTTCAGTGTGAGGGTTTGTGATTGATATCACTATAAATATCTAATATCTTTGTGTTTTTACTGTTGGTGGGACATTTGAAGAACTCGCCGTGGGATCTGAGAAACCGACGACCGTTTTTCATTATTTTTAACAAGAAAATAAACGACAGATTCATCGGTGGTG
The DNA here is from genome assembly GCA_032191485.1 of Leptoclinus maculatus. Lineage (NCBI taxonomy): Eukaryota > Metazoa > Chordata > Actinopteri > Perciformes > Stichaeidae > Leptoclinus > Leptoclinus maculatus. Next base: position 661,820 of record JAVDOI010000016.1, read on the forward strand.
AGCTGCAGCTGTGTTATTGATTAGTCTGGGATTTAGATTATCTTGCCTCCACACCGGTGATAGCTGTAGCTGGAGGCATTATGAAGATCAAGATTAAACTGCATTTCAGTGTTGCTCATATGCAGCATTTAACGTACACTAAAATATCAATCGAACCTGCCGAGTTTCATTAAAACCACTTTAACGTATCAATTAAATAAATAAAAACGTAATAATATGACCGCACACCAGAGGACGGAGATGAAACTAAAATGCATGTTGACATTTGTAGTGGACTTTATTCTGAATACCTAAATTATCAAAACTCACTCACTGAATGTGATTTAAGTCTCGTTCCTCGTCGGTGCCCTTTGACCCTGCTGAGAACAGGAAGCCACTGTGAGGCCTTTCTCAACCACTAGATGGAAGAACCACATAGAAACTCTTTAGATGGTTTCACATCCATTACCTCATCGCTGGTTATGTTGAATGTATGTGTTTTGACATGACATATGATCGTGCATTTCTGTCTATAATGTGCTTCGATGGCTTGTGTTGTGTCGGTCCTCTGTTATTGTGCTTTAAAACCTCCAGACACCGTCCTCGTTTTGACACCATGAGGCCAGTTCACAGCAACCCGGTGATACAGATGATTTAGTGATGGAGGCGAGAGCAGCCAAATGTGCCTTCACACTTCACAGCCCGGCTCTCCAGAACCCACAGACGGGCTGAATCACACTAACGAGGACAAACTTTGGATCTGTACGCTCGTGTCAGCGCGGCCCTCCGGCTACCGTTCACTGCTGCAGTCCGTCGTGCATCATGTGAGAGAATCCCGTCTCCTCCAGAGCTGAAGCGAGCTTGGCTCTGCTCAGCAGCGTCTCAGGGTCGACTCTTTGTCAGCCCGCTTGTTTTACTCAGCGGGGGAATTTAAAATGGCGGCATTTATACCTTTAGTTCCAGTAACAACTCAAAAAGCTCTGCGTTTCCCCAATTCACTTGTTATACATTCTGAAACCCATTATCTTGTTGCTGTCCGAATTTATGAGGAAACCAAAACATTCTGTACGCTGTTGGTCGCTTTATTTTGTTACAACACTCTCCTCAAAAACATCTCACCTGATTACAGAGCAGAACTTTGACATATGATGCTTATCGCGCACAATGCTAACAGTGTGCGTCAGAGTTTTTGGTCCGACACATGAACTCTGCCATAAAACCAGGCTTTTCTGAGCACAGCCCTATGTTGATACGCCCCACACAGATTGGGGATCATCAAAATCCTTAGAGTCCGTCCTGTGGGGGACCATGAATGTTTTTTGGAAAATTTCATAAGAATCCATCCGGTGTTTGAGGAGATATTTCACTCTGGACCAAAGAGATCAGCAGCATCATGTCTTTTTCAGGTTGTATAAGGACTGTCGCTTCAGTAGGAAGTAGGGAACCCTTAAACTGTTTCCAAAAGACATTTCAGGACAAGACTGCAATTAACGGAAGGATGCTGCTGCCACAACATCTGGGTGCACTTGACACGTCTGGTGTGCTCCAACCAGTAAACATGTCGGCATTTTTTCCAGTTGCTACGCAGCTCTGTGGGATCGCTGCCTTCGTGTGTGTGCAGCTCCGGGGTGTGACTGGCTCTCTGAGCCAAACTTCACCTCAAACTTGACTGGTTATGAAACCCATTGAATCAGAGTCCGTATAGTCCTTACAGCAGGCCTACACACACACACACACACACACACAGCCGCACCAATACCAATCCATATGGGTACTATAGCCATGCACACACACACACACACACACACATGCACCCATGCGTCTTTTCTGGTCCTGAAATAGCTCTCAGCCTCCCACTCTCCCTTATATAAGCTCCCAGCACGGAGATCTGCTGGTGAAGACTGGGGTGTGTGTGTGTGTGTGTGTGTGTGTGTGTGTGTGTGTGTGTGTGTGTGTGTGTGTGTGTTAGTGCATGTGCCTGTTTATGTGTGCGCCTCTGTCTGTGTGAGTGCCAGTGTGTGGGCAGTAGGAGTGTCTTAAATCTTGTGTGTGTGTGTTTGTGTCAGCGGGTTTCTGCTGGTTATACAGTGTGCGGCAATTTGGAAAACAAAAATGTCCGTTTTCATGCAACAATCTTATTTGTTGTAGATTCGTCCATCGTCATCCTCACCAATGCTGCTGAGATTCTGTGACATCACCAGGATGCGGTCTGTCAGCGTGAGCAACACATTCAGTCAGGCGGAGATTCAGGTTTATTTATTTATTATTCTTTTTATTAAAAGATATTAAATACTACAAATGTTGAAAGCGTGAGGAAATAAAAAACTAATGAAAATCAGTTTTAAACAATTTTTTAAATGAACTTTTGAAAAGAGTTCTTCTTAATTACATGATTAAACTAGGATTGAATATAGTGTTGTATATAAACACTTGTGTTGCTCGTCCTAATAGACATACGACCCGCTCGTGATATCCAGTCTTAAGTCATGAATGTAGAAAAGGAATCCACCGGATCAATCTCTGTCCCCAAAACCTGCCATAAATGGTGGTGTGTATGTTTGCTCCATTCTTTGGTCTCTCTGTATGCAAATTGAGCAGAGAGATCCTGAACTAATTCCATTTGAGACAAAACCTCCCCCCCCCCCCCCCCCCCCCCCCCTTCTGTCGGAGCTCCTCATCTCACCGAGGTGCAGCACAGAGCACCTTAACTCCTTTGTGCTGACAGCCGTAAAACTGTTGAACGCTTCCCCCGGTGCTCACTGAAGTGAAGCGTCTGCTGGGTTTATGTGAACAAATCCTTATCTGGTCCAAACAGCATTTGTACTGTTTTTGTTTGGTGAAAGCAAAATCCCGTTTGGTCTCTAATCACGATCTGATGACGGGTCACGCATTCGACCTTCGGCGTGGCGCCAGGTTTGTATTCAACAATTCATTTTTTGGGATACTTGCCAATAAATGTGTCAGTGGCACCGAGTAACAGTGTCAGGTATGAACAGTATCATGGCAACATGAGTCTCTGCACGTGCCTCTTTATGCACTAACGTGTGAGTGTGTAGGAGGCTGCGGGCTGGTAAAAGTGGGCCTTGCGAGAGTGTAACATCAAATACGCGATGTGTTGTGTTTGTATCGAAGGCCGTGTGTAGATTACAGGGTCACGCCGCGGCGTCGGCAGAAATGCTGCATGTTCTTGTGAAAGTGTACATGTGGAAGTCAATATTTTCCTGCATAGGAGTGCGTGGGCTCGTGAGTAAAGGAGGACAGCTCTGTGTTTGGTAAGTAGAGGTGTGTGTTTAAAGATCATCATGTTTTTATATCACACTATAGCTTAGCAGTGGTGTTCCACACACACACACACACACACACACACACACATCCTTATTACCTATAGTAACTTAAATGTAACCAAGTAGCAGATTAATGCAGCTGTAGACCGGCAACTCCCATGTTCTGTCAGGTCAAATGAATAAAATGACGATATACCAGCTTCAGCTGTCTGATTACAAGATAAAGTGGTGGAAGTATTCTAAATATATAGCGTACACTTCAACTGATATAGATTTTTTTCGAGGTGGGCCTAAAAGAAACGTACTTCACCTCGCCTTCGTATCGCTCTCTTCAAAGCCAAAGCTATGATGTAATAGCTTACTTTGGTAACCTAATGCATCATAGCTTTTTGCTAACTTCGGAGTGGGCGTTTGGATGGATTCAACTTTTAAATGATTTATTAAGCAAAAAACGCTCAAAAGTTCTCTGGTTCCAGCTTTTCAACATGCATATCTTTGGCTTTTTGACTGTTGGTCGGACAGAACTAGCAATATGAAGACATTGGGGAAGTGAGAATGAGAATTTGTTTTCCATTTTTTGACATAATAATTCATCATAATCAGATAGAAAACATTATTTCTGATGTAACTCTAGTGGTATCCAACCATGCAGAGGTTGTTGGTTAGCTTTGGTTTTATGATATCTGTCTCTGATATTTCTGCATCAACTACAATACAATACAGACAAATGTAGACACATCTATGGTTCTTCCTGAATAGAAAGAAAATCACAATTTAACATTAGCTAAGTTTTCAAACTTGCTCAATCAACATTAGGAGATAGGAAGTAAAACATTCTGACTAATTATCTCATAATCATAATCCGCGCGTGATATCACTGAGGATGCTTCTGAGCATCTTATTGGCTGACGACCTGTTTCACTGAGATTGATTTACAGACTCCACAGCTTCTTGTTAAACACAACACGCAGACGGTCGTGTCCTTAAATGTCCTCATTTCCTCTGAACTCTCCCTCTGAACGATGTTCTCTTACTCACTCTTCGTGCACCAAAGCTGCCAATGATTGAGTATTTAGAGGAAGAGACACATTGTTCCTGCTTCCTGCCCGTTTGTCATTGACTGTTTTTTATGAACACAATATTGTTCCAATACTCGGTTATTTCATCTCCACGGTCTCGCCCACTCTCCTCCGTCCTCTGTTATCATTAGTTTATGTTTGTAAACATAAAAACAATTCCAACCTGTGCATTTTTAAGAACACTATATCGTCAAAAGTATGTGGACGACCTTCTACTTATTGTCGTGGTTGTTTTTAATGGTTGGAGCTCTGCCTCGTGATTCCAATCAAGGATGTTGTCTTTCAAACAATAGTGTACTTCTAACTTTGTCAACAGTTTGAGACTCTTTCTTGTTTCAACAAAAAGGGGCGTCAATACCACAGAATTTGGTTTTGATCCAACACCAAGTCATACCAGAGCCAGAATCAAGATGATCAATACCAATCCCGATGTTTTATTATTAGAATTATCTGTTTCATTAGGGAGGAGCCATTTATTATAATCTGGTCAATGCATCATTTATTTTTCTGAATATATTTTCATCACCACCAAATTGTAGCGGATCGCCTGTATGTGTGTGCCTGGGGGGGGGGGGGGGGGGGGGGGAGGACAGCCGGAGTTTCATCCGACAGTGATAATGTTTGGGATCTTTAAAGGTCAATCCTGTGTTTGGTTACATGAACACTCACATGAACCCACTGAACCACCAGAACAAATACACACAGATACTGAGGCAAGAATCAGGGCAACGAAGCAGCACATCTCAGCACTTTAGAGTAATGTACAATGTAAAGTTTAACACAACAAAAGACAACACTCTTTACAGGCAAGTACCAATAATATTCACAAAAAAATCACCACTTTTCAGCAGTGAACAACGAAAGAAATTCATTTATTTCAGTTCAGTTTAAAACCCTCTTTCCAAACAAATCAATTAAGGATCTCTATTAATATTAAATATATACATAAACATAAATATTCACTGTTACTGTAAATCACTTAATCAGATGCATGTTGAAATACCAGACAGTTTGTAGGAGAACATATTTACTGTGTGAATCTGAACTAACGTGGGCCGGATCTATTTTAGTGGTTCAGAACCTGTTGACCCCGAAGAGACTTTTAATTTTTTTTTAAATGCTTTTCCCAGTTTGGTGAAGAAGAACTTCACTGGCCTGATCAGAAGCTCTGACCTCAGCTCCACCAAAACACCAACGCTGACTGTAAGCCAGGCCTTATCGCCCAAATATCAGTGCCAAATCTCACTAATGCTGGCCAAGAGCAAATCCCCGCAGCCAGCTTCCAAAATCTGATGGAAAGTCTGGACCCAGAAGAGCGGAGGCTGCTACAGCAGCTCACTGATGCCCGAGGTTGAGGAGCAGGAACCACATATCGGGCGTAAGGTTTGGTGTACATTCAAAAGTGGCCTCATTTGAACATAATGATTTGTATCACCCCCCCACTAAACCGCCCACTCTCTTTCATTTTTCTCTCACCAGCTCTTCATCCTCTCTCTCTTTTTTCTTTCCTCTTGCTTCTCTTTTCATTTCTCTCCATCTCTCCCACTCTGTTCTTTCTTTCTCTCCCTGTCGCTCCTGCTCTCCCTCTCTTATCCCTCCCCCATCTGTGGGAAGCCGCGTTTGTGCGCATGTCGCCGATGAGTCAATTTGTGGAGGCAGTGCACACACACACACACACACACACACACACACACACACACACACACACACACACACACATATCCTGTCTCCCACGAAGGCATCTGCTTCAGTCTGTCTCTCTGTGAGATGCAGCACCAACAGAGGAGAGAGGGGGAGACAAACGAAGGGAGGGAGGAAGAAGAGAAGAGGGAGGGTTGAGAAAACAGAGGAGAGAGGACAGAGACACAGAGCAGAGAGGTAGAGGACAGAGAAGGACTGAAATTATTTATTTTTGAAAAAGAGTGAAGAGAAAGGGAAGACAAGTCCAGATAAGACGGGAGGAAATCTGAAGAGGATGCTGCTGCAGCCGAGCGCCTCTGCCTGACTTCTGAGGAGTTTGGGCTCGGACATGACAGAGATGCAGCATCCAAGTGTCTGAGCATCTTCCAGGTTGTGTGCGTGCGTGTGCCTGTGTGTGCCTGTGTGTGTGTGTGTGTGAAGCCATGGCGAGTGCTCAGCCGGGGGTCCATGCATTGAAACTCCAGCCTCCATCCGTCTCTCACACACTGAGGAATGGAAGCAACTTCATTAAATGGGACGAGGTAAGGAGACTGATTTTCATTCATTACAACAGAAGCGCAAGACAAAGATCTTTGGGTTTATTTGTATTATTCTTTTGTTATACAAACATATATTGGTGCAATGTCAGAATGGCACCATCATGCCCGCTTGAATCGAATCCAGTGGAATTGAATTGGAGTGAGAGAAGAGGAGGAAATGTGCCATGTTGTCAGATGTGTTTACTATTCATTTGTTGATTGAGCTTTGGCAGTAAGTACCTGTGGATTAGACGCCAGCAGGATAGACAGGAGAGTGACTCTGTGTGTGTGTGTGTGTGTGTGAGAGAGAGAAACGCCATTGTGGTTAGCTTCTTTATTGCCACCTGTTGGTATGGAAGCCATTAGTATGCATTGACTGTGTGTGTGTGTGTGTGTGTGTGTGTGTGTGTGTGTGTGTGTGTGTGTGTGTGCACTTAAATATGTATAAAACACATACATGCAGAACTCTTCCAATGCTGTCACATGCACAGTCAAACACACAATTTAAGGTATTTGTACGTGTGTGCGTGTGTGTGTGTGTGTGTGTGTGTGTGTGTGTGTGTGTGTGTGTGTGTGTGTGTGTGTGTGTGTGTGTGTGTGTGTGCGTGCGTGCGTGCGTGCGTGCGTGTGTGTGTGTGTGTTGGTATGCTGAAGTACGGAGCCCTGACAATGAGAAACATGCTGTCCGGTTGCCATGGTAACTGGGATGGCTACCACCACCTAAACAGATGTGATGTGTGTGAGAAAGAATTGATTGTGTGTGTGTGTGTGTGTGTGTGTGTGTGTGTGTGTGTGTGTGTGTGTGTGTGTGTGTGTGTGTGTGTGTGTGTGTGTGTGTGTGAGTGAATCATACTTACGGAAGAAGTAATCCAATATACTGTTCAATCTAGTCACCGTGTGTGTGTGTGTGTGTGTGTGTGTGTGTGTGTGTGTGTGTGTGTGTGTGTGTGTGTGTGTGTGTGTGTGTGTGTGTGCGTGTTGATATTTGAACATGTCGAGCTCGGCTTTATGAAAAATAGAATCGGTTGCCATGCCAACAAGTGACAACCAGGGATGTAGTGAACCGTCTTCTGCGCTTCTTCTTCTTCTTCTTCTTCTTCTTCTTCTGGTCTTGTATTCTTTTGAATGCACGCCGCACTATTTATGAGGAAAGCAGCGCCGACAGCAGAACCCACGACCTCTTCAGAAACATGCAGAACTTTATCAGCACCGACATCTTCACGAATATTTTAGCAGGCTGTTTCCCCACAAGAGATCCGGCCTAAAGATGCACTCGCTCATGTGCTTTTTTTACAGATATTCTTCTAATTTCTATATAATCTCAGAGTTTATTTGAAAAACTCTTTTTTTCTGTACACAGTAAAAACTGTGAGCTCTTCCTTAAAGCTAAAATATGGAACGCTTATTAACACATTAAAACATGTTTATATTCATAGCCAAAGCAGGAAGTAGGGTTTTATTGCACCATGAAAAACCGAGGTGTGGAGGTCCAAAGAGAACATTGTTTTCTGTTAATCATGACAACATTATTACCATAACCTTAACAAAGTAGTAGGATTACCTTCAGTGATATTAATTTGTCATGACAATAATCTTTCCCTAACCTCAGTCTGTTACTTTAATAATTAATAGTACTCAACCATAAGCTCAGAGGATCAGAAATGACCTATTTAGATATTTCATTTGTTAATATTGTATATGCAATGTAATTCTAAAACAAAAATGCATGCGAGATATGGAACAAACGACCGTTAGATATTAGAGAAGCCAGCTCACTAAATATTTTAAACTTTATAGCTTTGACTCTCATAAGACCTGGAACTCTTCGTATGCACTTGCTTTGTACTTGTGCATTGCTTCCATTCTTTTAAAAGGTTGCATTTACTTCATTTTCTTTGTATTCAATGTGCTGATGTATAGGTGCACGCTGTAAATATGAGTACTGATTTTTATATTTTTTACTTTATTTTACTTATTGTTATCAGTGGTTATTTGGATGTATAGACTGTGGTGTTTAGAGGACCCGCACAGCGCCACGCTGGGTGTTTCTTTGCACAAATAGTACCCATGATGCCTCATCATCACCTTTGCTGTAGTTTTTTCACGTCGTTTTCAGCATTAATTGTTTGCTTCACTCTGTTTTGAGCACAGATCAGCTCCTTCCTGGATGGATCCCTGAATCTAATAAAACACAGTGTTTGTTGTGATTGATGTATTGATTCTATACAGCTTAATTAAGTTGATTATTTGCAGGTATAATTGTCACATATTGTCCTATCACATAAAGCCTTGTTAACTTTAGTCTTTGACGCCATTTAAATCTAAAAAAGAGTTTCTCTTTGGACTCCCGACACCCGTCTCTCTAAAGTTAAGTAACTTCTATCCTCTGACTTTAAGTAAAGCTATCAAAACCATCGCAACACAGTGGACTTTTCACTAAACTTCACAAAACGATGCGTCTTTGCTCCATTGTGTGTTTAAAGTAACTCAATTCTAAGTCTTAATTCTTGCCTTTTTGTCATTAGTTCATTCCGACTTCAATTTGTCTGCGAGCGTGAAGGCAGAATGAGTCGGATTTGTCGGTTGCAGTTTGTGAACACAACATTTAAAGTTGTCCCCCTTCTCATCGAGGGTTTGGGGCCAACGGGTGAAAGTCAAACCGCAGATTCAGTCTCGTTTAGAAGCTTCTGTGTCCGTGTATATTGTTATATAAGTATATTGTTTCCCCCTGAAGGCTACGCTTCATATAAAATGCAAAAGCTTTTCAAACAGCAAAAACATCAGGCCAGCTGCTCACGGTGGGTTACTATGGCCACAGGGACAATAGAACTTTAGTTTGGTTAAACATCCCTCAATGTTCCCTGTTTAATGAGCACATTTAAAAGTTGAGCGAGCCAGTCCATTGTGAGAGGACAAAGTAGTACTTTCTATGGGCGCTAATGTTTTTTTATATATATTGTGTGAATGAAAATGTTTTCCATTTGACAGCTGCTTGCTGCTGTGGTGATGTTTTCATCCCTGGTTCCCTGTGTTCCTCTTTAGGATCTGTCCACCGTGACTCCAGTGACTCTACACGTGGATCCACACGGGTTCTACCTCTACTGGACCGACCAAAACAAGGTGCAGCACACAGACACCGAGCTGTCTTAAACTGCCTTTACCTGGAGGCCGGTATTGTCAACTTAGTGAATTGATTAAGTCCAAATTTGACCTTTAATCTAACCCTTTTATTTCATGCACTCCTCCACTAAATTAATTGACACTTGAAGAGTGCAGGTTGCTACTTCAGTACAATTTCCATTTTAAATGAGACTCAGACAAATATCCTCTGAATAATTTTCCATTTTAATATTTGAACTAATTAAATATCAGTTGAAATGGCTTTTAATGTCCTTTGTGGCCAAAGGTACTCATATCAACACTTGCTAATTATCAATTAAACTGACTACAAACCGACTTTAGAAATGGATGAACACAGATTCTCTTTTATTCCCGTAGGAAGTGGCTCTGGAAACAAAGCTGATATAATCAAATGTCAAAAAGTGATCATTTTGTTTCATTAAACTTACTAGCAGATACGTTTATAGTGTGTGCATAAACATTGTAATAGAGGTGTGTACTATGAATGTAAATGTGCTATAGATAAACATATACAGGAACGGTTCAGATATACCACAATGAAAAGATGTAGTAACAAGTTTATATTGCAAAGAGCAAAAGCATATCAACAGCATCTGATCATTGATTGTCACACACACACACACACACACACACACACACACACACACACACACACACACACACACACACACACACACCTCCAGGTGGGCTTAAATCCTGAACAGGAAACAGGATGAAGCATTTAGCTCCAGCTGACTGTGTGTTTGTGTGTTTCCATTAGGAGACAGAGTTGTTGGACCTCACCATCGTAAAAGATGTCAGAACGGGGAGAAGCACCAAAACACCCAAGGTACCATCACCTGATTACCTGATGCTTGAATCTTTCACTTCTTTTGTACCTCGTAGTATTCATATCATATCCTATACTATCATATGTTTTCATGGTCTCTTTAAGTGTGTTGTTTGAAAAGCGCTCTATAGATAGTGTGTAGATGTTCAGTGGCAGCCATATTAACACCACCATCCAGCTGACTGGTGTTTTAAAACGATTCTCAATCATGATCACAGTGGCTGCCTCTCACATTTCCAATTATCCTCTGTTCCTTTCACTACCTCCGCATTCATTTTGTCATGTGGTAACGTCGCAGGAGAAAAGCTCCTCAAAAGCTGGAGGATTCCTCCTCACTCAGACTTGTCAGTTTGGTCAGAGGAGGGTATTAAACGTGTGGTGATCACACCCACGTTCTTAAAGAAAGATAAGGGAAAACATGACACTTGGACATTCATAACTAAATAAATGTTGTGTATTGAGCATAATGGATAGTGCAGGGCCAACACTATGTGTGCACATTGGCAGTTTCCCACATGTAATGGCACATGCCAACTTAAACTGACAGCCTCTTCAGCCAAGAAGCAAAACACCACGTGTAGCATCAGCATCGTAAAACAACACATTCATCACTTATGTCTCAGATGCCTTGTCAAGACTGATTATCTCCCACATGAACCCTAACAGACAGCAGATTAACATGATTTTATGTTTAACCACCTGATATTTCACTGATTTTGTTGTTGTTGTCGTCATCCGTCTCCTCTGTGCACGTCCAGCGTGGCCTTCTGTTTTTTAGCCGACGGCTTTGATATTCTGTGTCGTCCAATAGGAGGCCAAGCTGCGGGAGCTGCTGGATGTGGGGAACCTGGTTGGCCGGCTTGAGAACCGCATGGTGACAGTGGTGACGGCCTCAGACCTCGTGAACGTCAACCACCTGAACTTCATCGCTTCACAGGAGGACGAAGCCAAGGTGTGAAACCCACGACAGTGATGATGTCAGGGTGTTGATGATGATGATGATAATGATGATAATGATGATGATGATGATGGAGTGTCTGATTTTGGTAGGTCTGGTGTGAGGAACTGTTTTCTCTGTCTTCCAACCTGCTGAGCCTCAATCTCAACAGAGACCACAGTCTGTTGAAAGCGTGAGTAAACACACACACACACACACACACACACACACACACACACTTTATCTTTAGTCTATGTACTTGTACTGTCTGAGTATACAAAGCCTCATATGCCATCTTCCTCTGTCCCGCATACACCGTCGTCCCGCTGCCTGAAATACTCCCTAGATGTAGATTAAATGTGTGTTAATCCGCCGCCGAAAATAATCCCCAGCAAATGCACAATTTCCTCCTGTTTTAGTAACGTTTGCTGAAAACTGCAATGCCCAGCTGGTGAGGCAATTTTCAACAATAAAGCTAAATATTTTTGTCCCAGAATACTCCTACTGTGACATTCTGTATGTCTACAAGGTGTCTGAAATGACAAGAAGTCATATTGAGTTGTTCAAGGCTGATGGTTTCAACGTTGGTCATATGTTTAAATAAGCATAAAGTCATATAAATATCCCATTTTCTTATGAAAAAGGTGCTAAACGACTGTTGCTTTCTACTTAACTTTTTAGCATCCAGCATTAGCGGCACAGACGATATTCTGCATGAAGCTTTGTTTCAGATTTGTGATCACAATGATTGTGATCTGTTTGTGACCTCCATCAGAAGATTAGATAATGTTGTTTGGTACCAAATACAAATATCACTTCAGAGCTTTGGAAAGACATTCTTCAAGGTAAAGAACACCAAAAGGATGTCTTACCCTGCAGACATGCATTGGATGAGAGCATTGAAGTCTACGTTCACGATAATTTTGCACTTGGATCAGAAAACGTTGTGACGTTCAGCTCTGAACTTGTGTGCTCTCTTTGTTTCAGGTACGTCAGGTTAACTCTCCACCCGAACGCAGAGGGGAGGATTCCTGTCAAGAAGTGAGCTCCCTGATTATCATTACCTTCCTAATCTTTAATCAATGTCTCTGTGTTAACATTGAGGCACATGTTACAGCAGATGGTCTAGAAGATGTGAGAAAATAGCCCGAGGAAATCTGTAGAGACACGCACAAACTGAAACTTTGCTCTTTCCTGTCCCTTGCTTCCAAAAATACATCTAATTCCATGTGCACTTGGGAAAGCAAAAACAGGGACAGGATTCGTGAAGGTGCTTAATTCAGCACTGACCTGGTAATCAACCGCTGCCAGAGCATGAGATGGGATAATTTCCTTCAGTTATGGAGGAAAGCTGTACTTTAGAAGCAAAGCGGCTGCAGAATTAAGGTCAGCTGATGGATCTTGGAAGTTCTTAAGAACGCCAGGATGGTTTCGAAAGTTCGGGGGGTTGAAGGGGAGAGTTTTTGGGGGATGTTGAGAAGGACTTCCATGTTGTCATTGTAAAACATTTGTTTAAAAGGGAGATTTTCAGAGAGCAGGAGGCTCGTGGGGTAAGTTGAGTACCTGTGGGGGAGTTAGAGGAGTACATTTTGGGGTGGTTAATTAGAGGGAGGAGATATTTTAGGAAGTCAAAATGTACGTTTGGTATGAGTTGATAATGTTGTGATGTCACTGTCTGTTACAGCATCGTTCGACTGTTTTCGTCAGACAGAAAGAGAGTAGAGAACGCGCTGGAGAACTGCAGACTGCCCTACGGACGGGTAAACACTTCAAATAAGTTTGTGTTGTTATTAGTGGCAGTAAATACACAAAGGAGTTCATAGTTTAAATATTAACTATGGATACATGCTTTCAAAAAGCCTTCAAACTCTGTCCTCCATTTTCTATTTTGTGTCGAAGCTTCTATCTGATGCTTTTAGTCCAGAATGAGTCAGTGCACGGAGGGCTGGAACGAGCTCTAAATATCTGGGTCATCAAGTTTTTCCGAAGCAACCAGTGAAGAGCAGAAAAGTCTGATTCCCTGCTCACGCTGAGTCTCACATTTAATATTCCTGTGAGCACAGAACGCTTCATTTAAACGGAGGAGAGTTGGGGAAATAAATCAAAGAGGGAGGAGGAATAATTGATCATTTTCAAGGTATAAAAACATTTTACAGAAAGTAGGAAGAGGAGAGATGTTGGAAGCTGACACACTGTCTTTGACACTGGCAGTTTCCGTTCTTGCTAATTAAAAGCTGTGCTTGTGTTAATGTCCGTGTCCTACATCTCTGACAGGGCGACGGTATCAAACTGGAGGACTTAACGCTGGAGGTTTACAGGAGCTTTCTGGACAGTCTGTGTCCTCGTCCTGAGCTTAGCAACATCTTCAAACTGCAGTAAGTATTTAGAAAAAGCATGTTTACATCTACAGTCACTGACCTCTGATCAGCTCAAAGACTTATTAATGTTAAACAAGCTGCTCTGCTTTTCTTTCTTTTTTTTTTTAAAGTGTGTTGTTATTTGCTTCGGGCCAATTTCTTTGATATGAGAAGGATGATGAATACTGATTCATCTTCTGTCCCACTGGTACACATAAAGAGAGAAGCTGTGTCTTTAACTTTGGAGTGGTAATCACAGTATTAGCTCTCATTATGCTCAGCGTATTATTGATTAATAATTAAAAACATACGTCCGTAGAGCTAAGTCCTCGTCTTTTGCTTCATCGGTTTGACTAAAAACAGTTTAAACACACAAAGGGATTCAGTTTATGTTGATTAGAGATTTTAAAAAAACCTGCAAATCCTTCCAACGACGACACGTTTCAGCTCTAATTCAAACAACATCATCTTAATTCCCTCTAATGAACGAGGTCCATTTATTTATCAAAACATGCGTATCAGCTTCACTGCCCTTAGCTTGCACTAATCCCTTTACATCTAGTTTAATTAACAAAGAAAGAAACAACACGTGGACATACTGCAACTGTACTGGATCTCTGTATGTGTCAGTACCGTTGAAAGGATCATGTCAGACGTTTGGTAGACTTCCTGTTGTACCCTGTGACCCCTCTGTTCTGTAGAGGATGGGGCGACGGGACGCTGTCACTCGATCAGATGACAGAGTTCATCAACAACAAGCAGAGAGACCCGAGGCTCAATGAAATCCTCTACCCGCCTCTTCGTCCTGCACAGACACTCGCTCTGATGGAGAGGTACCAACACGACCAGGCACAGCTGAAGCAAGGTGCACACACACACACACACACACACACACACACACACACACACACACACACACACACACACACACACACACACACACACACACACACACACACTGTCTGGAGGATATTTGCTATTTTTTCCACTGTATTCCTAAATAACTTGATGCCATTAGCTAGTCAGCTGCGTTTGCCAGCAACGTGTGCTGTTCCACATGCGTTGGTACCAAAATACTCTTCCAACCCGCCCACACACCCACAGAGGGTAAACTGCTAAAATAAGCTTGAGGTGCTCACATTTGTGTCGGATCCTGCCAGAAGAAAACTTGGCAACAACTTGAAATCCTTCACCACGTCTTTCATGATTTTATTTGTATCTGTGAGGTAGAATAGATATATTTTTGCACATTAATGAAGTCCAAATGAAGCTGGCAAAGATTGTTAGAGACTACTTTGGAACAAATCTGGTGTAGGAAATGCCTCGTAGTGGTAATTTAGAAGATAGAATAGTGTCTCCACTAAATGATTTCACTGTTGAACGATAAGTGTTGATGGAGATATTTATATTAGTGTCAAGAAGAACCACTCCGTTGCTCTTCTGTTGCAAGGATCATAGTTTATTATAGGTCCTGTAGTTGTAAGAAATTATAATATTTTGTATTATGCATTGTAATCACTGCTATAATGCAGTATAATGTGAGTAAAGTGAAATTAAAACACACAAAACACGTTTTAAATCAAATTTTTACTTTACTTAAAGCAATAAATGACCACTTAGAGTAACTTATACTCTCGTTATACTGCATTATAAATGATTATCATGCATAATAAAAAGATTATAATGTATTACCACGATGGGAATTATGACACACTATGACCTATCTATAATTATACAGTGCTATAATCAGATTATGAGGATGTGTATAATGCATTATAGAAAGTGTTTCTCCCCTTTATGTCCTCATAATGTGTGTTTGTTACGTAGGCGTCATCACTCTCCAGGCGTTGTCCAGTTATCTGTCCAGTGACGAGAACGGAGTCATCCCACCAGAAAAACTGGATCAGTCTGAAGACATGAGCTACCCGCTGTCTCACTACATCATCAACTCATCACATAATACCTACCTGACAGGTACACACACACACACACACACACACACACACACACACACACACACACACACACACAGTCCTTGTCAAAGGATTTGTGAGCAGACGGTTGAAGACATCCATCCAAGAAAACGAAGCGTGTGCAGACAGCAGTCTGAACCGCTTTTTATTCATTTAGTTAATTTTATTTATCATTTGTTGTGACGAGATGACAGTTTGAATTCTGTAAATACTGTAAAAGCTGTCAGGGGAGCATGAAGCTCCACTCTGTGAGCCATTATAGTTCTTCAGAGTGACATTCAACTCAACAACATCGTAATAAAGGGACTTTATTAGTATCTGACTGGAGATCAGCTTACAAAGAGAGGTTTGGGTTGTGCCCTTGTGTCGGATTGGTGAAAACACATTTCTTCTGTCCAGCATAGAAGTGTTTATGATCCCTGACAATGTGGACCAGAGGCAGCCCTGCATGTTAAATCCGTCATAACGTCTCACTTGTGTTTCAGCGGGCCAGCTGGCGGGGAGCTCCTCGGTGGAGATGTACAGGCAGGTTCTTCTGGCCGGGTGCCGCTGTGTGGAGTTAGATGTGTGGAAAGGACGAACTGCTGAGGAGGAACCCGTCATCACACACGGGTTCACCATGACGTCGGAAATCCCATTCAAGGTGTGTGTGTGTGTGTGTGTGCACATTGTAGTGTCAAAAGTCCTTCATGCTTCCTGTTAATATGGAGTCAATTTAGCAGCTCGTTGTCCATTGAACATGTTTAGACCATTTTAGGTTAGTTGCTCACATGGACAACTTATCCATTGATTTCCAAAACAAAGCACACGTTTCATCCAAGAAATGTTTGTAGTATGTTTTTTCTTCTTCCTACTCTCACTCATCATCTCACAACCCCCCCAGATGTATCTCGTGACCCCTTGAAGGGAGCTCGACCCCTATGTTGGGAATCACTGCAATAAAGTTGCTAAGACTTTCAGGCTCCAGGGATCTTGGTTCCACACATTGCCCATCTTTTTCTCCCCTCATTTAATCTCGCTCCTGTCAATTCTAATAAAGGCATAAAACTCAGAAAACAAAAAAATCCCTGGCCATATGGCACAGGTCGTCTGTTGTTCAAGAGATTGAAATGAAGTACTGTTTAAAGGCAGACTGAAAACGTACACTCAGTTAGTTCTGAGATTTGTTTGTGTGAAATGTTTTTTATAAATGCTTTGCTTTGCTCTTTCCAGCCTGCTACTCTTCTTGGTACAGATGTAATTTTGTTTTTTTTCGTTTTGCATTTTCCAGGAAGTGATTGAAGCTATTGCAGAGTGTGCCTTCAAGACGTCACCTTTCCCTGTCATACTCTCCTTTGAAAACCACGTGGACTCGTAAGAATCTCTGTCATTATTGATTGATTTATGTGATCGATATAGATGGATTACAATGTAACATGTTTATCTTATCTATCTATCTATCTATCTATCTATCTATCTATCTATCTATCTATCTATCTATCTATCTATCTATCTATCTATCTATCTATCTATCTATCTATCTATCAATCTACCTATCTATCTATCTATCTATTTATCTATCTATCAATCTACCTATCTATCGATCTATCTACCTATCTACCTATCTATCTATCTATCTATCTATCAATCTACCTATCTATCGATCTATCGATCTATCTACCTATCTATCTATCTATCTATCTATCTATCTATCTATCTATCTATCTATCTATCTATCTATCTATCTATCTATCTATCTATCTATCTATCTATCTATCTATCTATCTATCTATCTATCTATCTATCTATCTATCTATCTATCTATCTATCTATCAATCTACCTATCTATCTATCTATCTATCTATCAATCTACCTATCTATCGATCTATCTATCTATCTATCTATCTATCAATCTACCTATCTATCGATCTATCTACCTATCTATCTATCTATCTATCTATCTATCTATCTATCTATCTATCTATCTATCTATCTATCTATCAATCTACCTATCTATCGATCTATCTACCTATCTATCTATCTATCTATCTATCTATCTATCTATCTATCTATCTATCTATCTATCTATCTATCTATCTATCTATCTATCTATCTATCTATCTATCTATCTATCTATCTATCTATCTATCTATCTATCTATCTATCTATCTATCTATCTATCAGTTTGAAGCAGCAGGCAAAAATGGCTGAATATTGTCAATCTATTTTCGGAGATGCTCTGTTGATTGACCCTCTGGACAAATACCCTGTAAGTAACACACACACACACACACACACACACACACACACACACACACACACACACACACACACACACACACACAGGACAAATGTTAAATATTAAACATTTAATAACTGCTGAACAATTGCTAATTGTGTGTCCTTAGCTAGAGTAGGTTGTATGTTTGGAGTATATTACTGGAGTGAACATATTTTATTTATTATTTATTTATAACCAGCCGATATTAGCTTAAAGCAAAGTGCACAGTTTGTAACTCGTTAACAGCTTCTGCTAGTTTTTGCTAGCTAGCGGTTACCATGTGGGATGTAACGTTAGCTTGATTGAGCTGATTGAAGAGTTTTAATTGATCTATTTCTATTCACTCTTTATTGTAAAACATGTCCTTTGTATATTACTTGTTCACTTTAAATCCTAAATTTGCACACAGCCCACAGTCCCGGCTCAAATTTTTCAAGTACCTTTCCCTGCTAGGTAGCTAACTCACCATGGCACATTTCACACTGTATGTATTTGACAAATGTATGGATTTATTTGGCAAATGAATGGGTTATGTCTGCTTATGATATGGTAAAAGGTTTGTTTCTATCTGCATATCGCATGGCAAATACAGCCTGAGCAGATAACCCCAATATTTCCTTTTAATCCCCTATTAATTCCCGTTAATTCCCATTGAAATGATCCACCCGTTGAATATTCCTGGAATCTTGCAACCCTGTTCTAAGCAACAACAATCGGTTGTGCTCTCCTCTCCGTCGTGTGTTTGTAGCTGGAGTCTGGCGTCCCCCTGCCCAGTCCTCAGGAGCTGATGGGCAAAATTCTCATCAAGAACAAGAAATCCCATAAACCCTCCAATAACACGGACACCAAGCGACTGACGGACCAACCTGCCAATCAGAGCAACGAACCAGTGTCTCCTAGCAACATCACGGGAGGTAAGACACAAAGACAAAAGGACTTCTTTCTTTTTTTTCAGCCTAGAAATCATGTGAAATGTTTTCAGCTGTGACACACTGACAGTCTTTGTCTGAAAACACATAACAGGCCGTAATGACTGGTGTTTTCTCAGGCTGCAGGAACTGATGGCTGGAGAATATTGTTACCGAAGATTCATTCAGGCTTTCATATAGTAGCACTAATTGTTTTTTTTGTGTGTGGATCTTTAGAGCTGTATCCACACGCAGCGGACACGTATGTCCTCGCAAATATGAGTCACCGCCAAATTAGCTCCAGTTTGAAAAGGTACAACGATGGCGCTGAAGCTCCAGCTCTGCCACCGAGGATTTGCATACAGAGATTCAGACAGCCGAGTTTATTTTTACATATTTATTGAACAAATCAAAGGAGAGAGAGAGACAAGAAAGAGGTCGAAATGTGACAAATATCACCTGCTTATTCAAAAGAATGGCAGTTACAGAGTTTGTCTGACTGCATCCTATAAAAACATGTTTTCAATTGAAGTTAAACCATGAAAATCACCAAAAATCTAATGCTATAGTTATTGTACAAAATGATTTCCTGGATTCAGAGGTCTCCTCAGAAGTGCCTTCGTCAGAGGACACGCACAATGTCCGTCATGACTTTGGCCAAAGTGACAACCCCGCTCCTCCTGCTCACACTGGTGTCTTTGGTTTTCTTCTGCAGTTCATCGCACCTCATCGGGGATGTCTCAGTAATGAGCAGGACATCCCAGAAGAGGTCGGAAGCTCAGAACAGCAATTAGACAGCAGTGCAGGAGGAAATTAGGTAGCCTTATTGACCCGTCTGGCGTGTGACATCGTGAAAACAGGTCTGGGACCGAGAGCCCCAGTCGTACACAAAGAGCAGACTAGTCGCTGCGCTGAAGTACGTACTCAGACGCCGGCCGTGACCCAGTCGGGGAACGCTTGAGTGGGCTGAATAATCACCTGCAGAGCAGTTAAAGCAGTGGGTTGTTTACAGAGCTACGGGCATCTGTTTGGTTTGTATTCTGATGTTTGGTGTATTATTGCAATCGTAGCACAGATTTTGAGTTTGTCTGTATTACTCAGATATGTTACATATACGTGTCTCCTGTTGGTTCATTGTTGGTTTGATTTTAATGTCTGCCTGAAGAAGGAATCATGCATACTGACAGAAAGTTTCATATGTTTCTACAGAGGAAATATTTAAGTAAGGGCTGCCATTGTCATTGCCGTGATGACACGTTTAGTCGTCTCGTTTAGACACTTGTTAGCAACCGTCAAAATCCACATGATTGGTATTTACTGATGTATTTCATATTGTACATGAACATTACAATCTCAAGAAACACATTGACTTCGAGACGAGGGAACGTACATTTAAAAATACCAACACATTTGCAGGTTTTAGGACTCATTCCTGCAGCACTCTGTTGCTGTTCAGAGTCTGGATGATGTGATCAGCTGTTTACTTGCACCTACATTTCCCCCAGCTTTAGGGTTCCTCTCATTCCTCTCAAGTGTTTATCTGATTGGTGTTTTGTGTGCAGTGAGTGAGTGAAAACCTTGTATTCTGACTTGTAATCAGTTATCTTGTGCACACAGTGTCAGCTGAACACACAGGGTCAGATTTCTTTTACTGCTCTTTGATGCTTGGAAAACAGAAGAAGGGTGAAGAGACGATGGGGATGAAGAATTGTTTAACTTTAATTTTAACAGAGATCGAGGCTGAGAGTGAGGAAGAGGATGATGACGAAGATGATGATGGTAAAAAGGTCAGTGGTGACGTCACACAAAGCGGAGGGGCGGTCGCCCACGCTGCTGTCGCCATTTGTCGGTGTTTACAAGTGCTTCATTGTTTTGTTTATTCTTTATGCCATTGTCATCGTTAATCTTTCATGTCCCTTAATGTTATCGGCGGTAACACTAGCTGTCATCTGTGCTTTGTTTTTGCTGTTGTCTCCGCAGTGCGTTGCTGTCATTGCTTATTCTTACTGTGTATTGTTTTCTTGTCCTTAGTGTTCTCAGTGGGCCTGAGCTTCAGCCACACAAGCGATGATGGCTCACTGTTTACTGGTTTGATCTGAGGCCAATTATTGTGTCATGATGGTTAAAAAATGATGAAAATGGTTGCAGCCATCGTCCTTTCTGCTACATTACCCACAATGCAACTCGGCCACAGACAGTTAGGTCAGAGGTTTAGTTGAGGAGCGGGCTACAGAGGTCTGGTTAGCTCACTTCTGTCTAACTCCAGGTTGTGGTTTTTTCTAGTCTTCGGCCCCAACTGATGCTGACTCAAGTGACATCACACGAGGCAATTTATCAGATTACTACAGTATGCAGCAGTGCTCCACAAGAGTTTCCCTTTAAGTTAAAAAAACTAGACATAATCTGGTAAAACAAAGAAGCGAACTGCTTGTAAAATATGTATTTACACGCAATCCACCATAGAGAAGAAAAGAGTAGGACGAAAACAAATGCAAACAATAACAAGACTAGGCCTGCCGTGAGGTCTTGTTATGAGAGGTCACATTGTGTGTGTGTGTGTGTGTATTTGTTTCTGAAAGTGTGTATGGATCTCATGTTGTTTCGTTGGTATTACTTCTCACTGATGCTGCTGCTTTTTGTCACTGAGTGCTGAAAACTCCTGACTACAGTTTGTTAGAGTACAAAACCAAAACAATGAAAAATGTGTTTCTGTTAAACCTGTTCCTCTGTTCCTTCCCAATATTTGTCCAGTATACATGTTTTGTGGAAATAATGCAGCCATCAGACCATTAAACCAGCGCTTTTACTATGTGAAACTTTACCCTTAACCTGTATTCCTGTTGTTATTTGTTTCAGGGCTCAGCGGAGCGGGAGGCTGTGGCTACAGAGGAAATGTCGACTCTGGTAAACTACGTCCAGCCGACCAAGTTCAACTCCTTCGAAGCATCCAAGAGTAAGAAAAGCAGATCAGGACACGACACTTTGATACACACTCTCATTGGGCCTCGTGCAGCAACATTTACAGCAGAAATAAACATGTCTACAGCCTCGTAAACAGGTTGGTCTCTATAGATAATATCGAGAATTTAAAATAACTCCATTTAAACTATATTGAGGCTTAAAGTTAGGCTTAACTGAGGGCCTTGCCGCTTTGAGTGACAGGTGGGTGCTGTACCAGGTCAGCTGCTAGCCGTCTCCTCCGCTGCGTCACTCAGCTCCACCGACGGCCCACCGACGGTCCACCTCTTTAGCTTTTATTAGATTAGCCGGGAGTCAGGCTGACGGCTCACAACTCTTCAGAAAACCTACGCGTGACATCACAGAAACTACGCCCATATTTCAAACAGTCTATGTTTGTTTTTATCAAATTATGGATACAAACAAACATTCGTTTTGCTATCCCTTCCTGCATGAGGCCCATAGTTTGATATTTCTCTCTCTGCAAGACAATTCCTGGAACAGTACTTCCACAAAAGCTGCTAAATCCTTCAATTTAATTTCATGCCTCACGTCTCTCTTTATACACGGATCAACATTTCACGTCTTAGAGGATATTCTTTGATTAAAATGTACGATGCTTGAGCAGCTGTTCCTCTGTCGCTGGTCTTAGTGTCTCTTGAAAAATGTCATTTTGACCTTTAGCATGTTTTAACACGAGGCACGCAAAGTTTGACTCCTTGCTTTTTTTTACCACGAAAGCATAAAAATGACAGAAATGCAGAAAATGTTGCTGAAAATGTCTCTTTGTGTTTCTGTGTGTTTCTGTGTGTTTCTGTGTGTGTGTGTGTGTGTGTGTGTGTGTGTGTGTGTGTGTGTGTGTGTGTGTGTGTGTGTGTGTGTGTGTGTGTGTGTGTGTGTGTGTGTGTGTGTAGAGGCAGCCCGCTGTTACCACATGTCCTCTTTCGTGGAGACCAAAGCTTTGGAGCACCTCACAAAGTCACCAGTGGAGTTTGTGGAGTATCCTTGGCAACGGTTACCGCAGCTACACCGCACCATGGCAACCGCTTCTATACTTCCTCTTTTGATGCTTTTTGCTTTTTGTACAAACCTCCAAAAATGTGTCTCAGGCACTCAGTTTTAATACGAATTTTAATTTTAGTTACAGCAGTTCTCTCTGTTAGAGTCTCTATACCAGTGTGTACCAGGCATAAACATTTAAATTCAATATGGATGATGATGTAATAATGAAGCACATGTAGTAATATCTCTACTAAGACTCATTTTTTTTAATGATTCTTTGAAATACAACAGTGTCTTTGGCCGATATTGCACAACAGGTTAGAAAACGATTGAACTGACTCTGTAATTGTTCTTAACCTCACGTTAACCAGATATAATAAATCACAGTTGAGTCGTATTTATCCAAAAGGAACCAGAGTCGACTCGTCCAACTTCATGCCGCAGCTCTTCTGGAACGCCGGCTGTCAACTGGTGGCTCTCAACTACCAAACTATAGGTGAGAATGAGTACATGGGTGTCGACATTTTATGCAGCAGAGCAGTGATTCTAAACCTTTTCTTAAAGGGTGCATGTATCTACAGGCTGTAACCAGTTCAGCCACAGTGTGATTGTAGAGGGTTAAAGAGCTACAAGTATCCACTGATTCACAAGAAAAGAAGACAGCTTATAATATTATAACAGAAATATGTTTTCTTTTCTTGTTACTCATCTCGTGACCCCCAGATTTATTTTCCAATGCCTAGAAGGGGGCCTAACCCTCTGGTTGGGATCTAATAAGCAATGCAGCGGGTATTTTAATGTTACCTCTGTCACACAAGACTCTTCTGGATGATTCAGTGCAAAAAGTGTTATGTTCGGGCCGCTGGTTATGAATATTGAAACACTTGCCATGATCATGACCGGTTATTGCAATCACTGCACCATAGTGGCTGAATTGACCCTGAAAGAATAATGAATATTCATATTTCACATTTAATGAATTCAAAGTGTCAAAGCTCTGATTTCGAGCAGCCATTAGTGGGCACGGTAATATTATTCCAGTGACTGGATGTTCTTTGCTCATTTGGACCCATAATTGATGCGTCTCTTATTTATGTTTTTAATTGCATCAATCAAAGGTCTTTCATTCAGTGTCAGGACATTCAGTGCTCTGTAGCTCTCAACGAGATGAAGATCCAGAAACGTTTACGTACCTTGGTTCAGCTTGTACCCGAAACTTCAAATGTAGCTTTTTGGTTCCAGATTTGTCCATGCAGCTGAACCTCTTCATGTTCGAGTACAACGGTCGGTGCGGCTACAGACTGAAGCCGGAGTTCATGAGACGACCGGACAAACACTTTGACCCGTTCACAGAAAACACGGTGGACGGCATCGTAGCCAACACCCTCTCTGTGAAGGTACGACGGCACGACTTTCCTTTAGTTACAGCCCTGAGAGTGTTTATGTGATTGCAGCATCTTACCACTTATGCTTGTGTACAATTCTTTATATTCATTGCGTTATATACGATGTAAACCTTTCCTTCCTGTAGTATTTATTTCCACGTCTCTGTGTATTGCAGGTGATTTCAGGCCAGTTTCTGACTGAACGGCGGGTGGGTGTGTATGTGGAGGTGGACATGTTTGGACTTCCTGCGGACACCAGGAGGAAAGCGCTGAAGACCAAAACCTCTCAGAACAACAACGCCGTCAACCCAGTGTGGGACGAGGAGCCGATCGTCTTCAAGAAGGTGAGAAAAAGGGAAGAGAGTGACTCAGTGGAGTCTCATCTCGTGCCACCGCTGTCTAATCAAACGGTGTGACGGCTTTCTGACAGGTGATTCTTCCAGCTCTGGCCTCTCTGAGAATCGCTGCTTTTGAGGAAGGAGGGAAGTTTATTGGTCATCGGATTATTCCAGTTTCTGCCATAAGACCAGGTACTTATTTTAGTCACATGTTTTTTCTTTCTTCTGTAAATGCAGCTCTATGCTAGAAAACTAAACAGATATTAATTGTTTAAAACTGTCAAGACTTTCCTGAACTGGAGTTGTGATAAATTGTATTATATCTCAACTTCATTGTCTTTTGCCTTTAATGCCTGTGTAGACTCAAAATACATGTATAAGTCACATTATTCAGAAACTAGTCTGATGACTGCATCTCTCTCTGTCTGTCTCCTAACTGCCAGATTCGTACATTATCGCCGTTCACCCCAAATGATGTAACATCAGACTCTGTGTTGGTAACTGTTTCCTGTAGGTTATCGTTACATCAGCTTGAGGAATGAGAAGAACCAGCCTCTGATTCTACCAGCTGTGTTTGTCCACATCGAGGTCAAAGATTACGTCCCAGACACCTTTGCAGGTTCGACACATTTACATTGTTTACCTGCTGAAGAAGCAACAGAATAATCTTCACAACAGGTTTCCTGAGCACATTCATGATCTCAATAGAAGATACCTTTCCTGGTTTTAATGACTCCATCCTAGATATTTAAAACATGACACAATGCAAACACTCAAATCTTTAAATTAAGCAAAACCAAAGTAAAAGTCCTGCATTCAAAACTCCACTTGAGTAAAAGTACACAGTATTAGTATTATAGTATACTTGAAGCTATGATAATCAATCATGCATTAATGTCACTTTAATTGTTATATCTCCAGATGTGATCGAGGCTTTGTCCAACCCTATTCGATACGTCAACCTCCTGGAGCAGAGGTCCAAACAGCTGGCGGCTCTGACTCTGGAGGACGTAGAGGAGGACACGCAGACCGAGGTCAGCCCTGTCTCTGGTGTTTCCTCCCTCTTTGTCCCGAGAGCAGAACATCTGGTTGTAATTCTGGTTGCGTGTTGTTGTTCAGGATGAGGCAGACAGCGGTGCAGAGCGTAAGAACGACCTGAAATCGGCTCCACTGGAGAACGGGCTCAGCCCCGCCTCCGGCCCGGCGGGCCACACCCCCATCGCCACAACGCCCAAAGCTTCAGCAGCCAATCACCAAGCGGCTGCGACAGGTAGCATCCACCTGCAAACAAAGGAGCGTGTAAAGTACATGTTAAAGTTACTACGAGGAATTATTTTGTGTTCATTTTGGCGGCCCCTGTGGACAAAAGTGGTAGTGTTTCCATAAGCGCCGATGACAGGCTTATGTAGGTCATATATAGGCATCAGTATTACACTGAGTCTGTTTCATAACCAGTTAAAAGTTCCTTGTAGTAACTTAAAAAAATGTTTAGCTATAGTGCTAAAAGTCCTGTTCATCTTATCGTTGTTATTGATGTTGGTTGTGTCTTCTCTGCATTCTAGAGGCAGCCAAACCAGCGGCAAAGAGTGAAGACCTGGTTTTAAGCGTTTTGATAGGTCAGTATATTCATGCCGGCTTATAATGAGTTTTAAAAAATCCCAGGTATGCGATTAATCAATTATTATTAATTAAATAAAACTAAATATATGTCAAATATAGTAAAGACAACTAAACTAAACGACTAAACAGCAAAAATAACATCTAAATTGCTGAAGTATATAATGTAGTGTAGTATATGGCATACTGGTCTGTACTTGTGTTTGAGGAATGTGGGGTTAATATGTACTGGTGTTACAGCCCATGTATATTATCAAAAATCCTACTAAAGTACTGTATTCTTCTTGTAGCAGAACATCTTGCAAAGACTGACTAAAAATTATAGATTTCTTTAGTCTATTAGTTGTTTTTTATCCTTTTTTTATCCTTTTTTCTCTGGTTAACACAATATTCAAAGTGCTGCTTTTGTCTGATTCTTTGTTGGAGAAACTCTGTTTTACAGATCTGTCGATTAAATCATGTATTATAAATGACGTTACGTAATAACATAGAAAAAAAAAACATCAGAGAAAGACGTTAGCGTTGCATTGAAATATGCTGTTTGATCATTGGTGGGAACAGACGTCCCAGTGTGCGCCATCGAGAGTCTGCAGCAGTCAAAAGTTTACCAGAAGGATCAGAGACGTCAGTTTAAAGAGCTGAAGGAGTTGGTGAGGAGGCACCAGAAGAAAACCTCCGAGCTCCTCCGAGAGTTCAACAACAAGTACAAGAAGGTGGCCAGGCAGTGCAGCAAGAGCAGGTACACACACAAAATGTCCTCTCCTCACCTCATTACTTTAATATCGAGCCGACGTGTTGTTTTTAGTACAATTTACTGTGTTTTTTTTGTGCAAAGCACTCATTTATTTATGTGCATACGTTCATCAGGGCCTCGCGTTCCGACAGCGAGAAAGACGAGCGCCTCCAGCAGCTGAAAGACGAGCAGCAGCAGCAGCTTCTGGCTCTGAGGCAGGAGCAGTACTACAGTCAGAAGTATCTACAGAGAGAGCACATTAAAATGGTAAAGTCTCACAAAACCAACTGCTGCTGACTCCAACCCTTTCTCTACAGTTTTGGGTTATCTCTATTTGGATTAACTAAATTAAAGCTCCCTTACTGTTGCAGGAGGTTTCTTAAACACAGGAAGTCTAAAATATAACCCCTCCAAAAATTACAATACATAAGTGTCTTTGAATGATGGAAATAACAGAACATAAAAACAAGATATCAATGCAGTAATGTTGTTCCACAGACCCTGTGTTAGATTGGCTCATTATGCTTCCAACATGAATGTAAAATATAAAACGGTTGTTTGTGTTTCCTGCAGCTGACAGAGCGACTGAGCAGTCTGGCTGAGGAGAGTCACAACACCCAGATGAAGAAACTCAAAGACATCTGTGACAAGTGAGACTTAAATGACACTTATTGGAGTGATTAGTTAAACAAAGAATGACATTGTTAAGAGCTGCTTTCATATGAGACGTAGCTTGAAGAGCATTTCCTCTGAGCTGTCACAGATAATATCAGATACCACCAAAGAAAAGTAGGCCGTTAATTTAGCAGTAGAAACACATCCAATACCTTTTCACGTTTCACGTTTCACGCTACTCAAACAGCTCTTTAGAGAGGATTTAAAGTTTCCATTAATCGACTTTCGACCTGCAGGTAAACCATTCCACATAACTGCTGATCAATATAAAAACGAACTCTTCTCCTTGCAGTTTTTGATTCAGCACGGCACAAAATCAGTGGAGCTCCCTCTAGTGGGATAACTGTGGACACCACTAACCCAAGAAAAATACAGAAATTAATATTTGGGTTTAAATGTTTGGGTATCTGAGGCTCGAGGGAGAGAAAATGAGCAGGGAGAAGATGTGTGTGGGCACAGATATTGAGAATCAACCTAACCCAGTGTGTTTTGAGAGGTCTGTAAGTGGATATTCTAGCAAGAAATATGTTTTTTTGATTGAACTTTGAGAGAATGTTTAATGCATCACACTCTCCAGGCTGTTTTTTTGTCTAATTTACCCCCTAAGAACATCTTTTAAAGTCAGGCAGTGAGCATCGTTTGTCTAATTTGCATTTTTAACAACTTCATTAGTACATTTTTCTCATCGAACCCTCCCACCATGAGCTCTAATGTGTTTCCTGCTGCCGTAGGGAGAAAAAAGAGTTGAAGAGGCAGATGGATCGAAGGAGAACAGAGAAGATCAACCAAGCGAAGACCAAAGAGAAACATCTGGCTGAAGAGTACGATCCATAAACACACACATATATATATCCACCCTAGATACCCGCTGTAGCTCTTTTATCTACTTCATGCTCTGAGCCGTGCAGATGGTCTTGTCAGAAGAGAAAAAAATGTTTTAACTCAAACTGTGACTGTGTTCCCAGGGAGAAGATGGAGATCAATAAGTCCTACGTCAATGAAGTCGTCCAGAACATAAAACGGGTGAGAGGAGGAAGAAGAATCTGGGTTACAGGATTTATCTTGATTGGTTGTTCTATAGTCTGGAAAACTGCAGAGACGATGATGAAAGTTTTATGTTTTGCAGCACTAACTCTCTGCCTATAGCTGCAGCCTCGTCTCTCTGCTATCATGAAACGCTTCATAAGACTCTTTAACTGTCTGTCTGTCTTTCTGTCTCCAGCTTGAGGAGACTCAGACAAAGCGCCATGATCAGCTGGTGGAGCAGCACAACGAGATGCTGCAGGAGATACAAGACCAGAAACCGAAGGTAAAAATACAAATAGTCTCTCTCCCATAATCGCCTGTTTTTGTTCATTATGAAATGTATTTCTTGTCTTGTCCCGGTGAAAAAGCACCGCCTACCACTTTGTGTGCTTCGCGCTTGAATGCGCCACACAGCAAGAAAAAAAAAAAGGTCTCGTTCACGAGGCTCCAGGCTGCTGCTGCTGTCTGTGGCTCCACACCCACACAGTTTAGGATCGGTACTGACGTCAGCGCGGGGCTTTTGAGTGATGCAACGTGCCCTCTGGCAGCCATCTTGGTGCTGCTCAGCTGTTGGCAGTAATGGCTGACAACAGCTGGTTGCATTTCTTAATGTGCAACCCGTCTGTCTCCACAGTAGGCAAATAAACAATGTCCATTTCTGTTTTTGACTTGAGTCATTACCAAGATATTTCACTGATTCTGTGTATTTAAAATAATTTGGCAGCAGTAGCTCATCGTGGTGTCTGCTGAGGGAATCAGTCCGAATGCCATCTGTCAATCAATGTCCATTTAATTCTCATGTGTTCCTCCAGCTGCAAGGAGCCGTGGAGGCCGAGTTTCAGGAGAAGTTCCAGTGTTTGCCCGGAGAGATTCAAGACTTCCTGCAGGACAGTAAGACGGAGGTCAGAGGTCACAGCAGGTCCCGACCATCGACCCCACACGAACCTCTGTCAGAGGAGGACTGAGGAGGAGGAAGAAGAAGAAGAAGAAACTGTGTCGAGGAGTGACGAAGAAGAGGCAGAGCGGAGTGAATCAAGAAAAGTACAAAGGATCAAAACACAAGGAAGTAAGAGGGGGAACGTTGATGAAAGGGTAGAAGAGCGGAGATCTCCAGATCATAAAGACTGTTACGTTTCTTTTTATTTGGAAGAATGCTTTAATGATTTATTTTTTAATTCCATTCAAGCATGCACTTTGCTGTACTTCAGCGTTTAATCAGAATCCATTCAGTCTTATTTACCGCCATGTATTCATTTAACAGACGACTGAAACCCAACAGTTTGTACTGCATGACAAGCCTATCTATCTATCTATCTATCTATCTATCTACCGATCTATCTATTTATCTACCTATCTATCTATCTATCTATCTATCTATCTATCTATCTATCTATCTATCTATCTATCTATCTATCTATCTATCTATCTATCTATCTATCTATCTATCTATCTATCTATCTATCTATCTATCTATCTATCTATCTATCTATCTATCTATCTATCTATCTATCTATCTATCTATCTATCTATCTATCTATCTATCTTATCTATCTATCTATCTATCTATCTATCTATCTATCTATCTATCTATCTATCTATCTATCTATCTATCTATCTATCTATCTATCTATCTATCTATCTATCTATCTATCTATCTATCTATCTATCTATCTATCTATCTATCTACAGATCTATCTATCTATCTATCTATCTATCTATCTATCTATCTATCTATCTATCTATCTATCTATCTATCTATCTATCTATCTATCTATCTATCTATCTATCTATCTATCTATCTATCTATCTATCTCACTATAAATCTATCTATCCATCTACCAATATAGTCAACAACTGCAATAATATCTATGCTTAGAAAGAGCAGCTGGTTGTTTTACTTTGCTCAAGGGCACTTCGGTGGTGTTAATGAGTCAGAGGCACGTGCTCCTCTTTCACTTTTTCCCCACTCAGATTTATCCACCACATCTTGCTAGTCTAAAATTGAGAAAATACGATTAGAAATAATGTTGCACACTATAACAGCACAGGATGATGTGCACAGCAGCACAATAGAACACACACACACACACACACACACACACACACACACAGACCACAGCATAATGTGAAATACAGTCATGGTTTTATGTTTCATCAATGCATCTAATGTCATGTAATACTTCAAGAGCATACTATCGGACCATCTTGGATTTTATTAATTGTTTTCCTACGGGTGATTGTTCATCCCTAGACCTTAACAGGTTTGAAGCTCATATTCAGAATATGAATGAGTATGTTGACACACTCTGAATTAGTTCAATGTGATTACAGAGGACAAAGACACCGGCACAGTCAATATCTGTCATTTGTATTTTACACTGTTTATGCTAAACTGCCACTGGATCATTTATTGAGTCCTCAAATTGTTTGATTATGCAATTATTTATTTATTTCACGAGATTCTGGGAGAAAAAATGTATCTCAAAGTTAAGTTGTTAAATTATATGTATAATAGCATGACTGTTAGCCTGGGACATTTATGGACTTTTACTTCAATAATGTTTAAGGAAGAGGATTTGCACAGAAGGATTATGGGATAAGTACAACGTTCTCGCGGATTCACGTGTTTTCGACTGATGATCAGTTTTCAGTAGCAGCGACGTCCGATCGGTTCCCATCGGACTGCTACACGACTCGTCCGGCAGTTGGACGTCCTGCTAGATGTGGAAGAGCCTCAAAGTCTGCTGCCACTGCATGATTTATCTGTTTAGATGTGGAAGTTGTTTTAACACAGTTATCTAACTGATGATCTATTTATTTATTTATTGTTATTTTCATGATAATTAAGGATCAAGAACATGAATCATCAAAGTCTACCTTTTTGTAAAAAAGGAATGGAGCTCGTCACTCTTTTGTGTCAGTGATCTTCCAGAAAATATTAGCTGGAGAAATGTTTTCATGTTTTGCTTTTTCCTCTGGACTAAAGCTTCAGCTGTGTTCAACAACCCTTTTTGCAGGGAACCGTTTCTTCAAATTTAAACCGCTGTTTATTCAGATTGAACAGCTTCGACCACGGCCCGTATCTGACCTCATAAAGGTACACCGCAGTTTTCACGGCAATATTTTAGACTCAGCAGCTTTCATTAACGTACCACGTAAAACTGATCTGTTAAAAGCATGTTCAAGTCTGCAAAGTGGTTCTCCAACAAAATGCCTTGTTGAACGCACCTTTACTGATTAAACTGGGCATGCTTTC
Source organism: Leptoclinus maculatus (assembly GCA_032191485.1). Taxonomy (NCBI): domain Eukaryota; kingdom Metazoa; phylum Chordata; class Actinopteri; order Perciformes; family Stichaeidae; genus Leptoclinus; species Leptoclinus maculatus. Next base: position 693,776 of record JAVDOI010000016.1, read on the forward strand.
TTGTCTTGGATTTCTCCGCCAGTTGAATTGTTTCTTGGTTTCACTGAATGTTATTTTAAAACCAGTTGAAAATTAAAAAATGTTTGATCTAAAATTATTTTTTCTACGGTTATATTCCGTGTGTTATAGTCCAACATTGTGAGAGAAGATGCACTGATGAGGAGTATGAGAGGAGGTAATTACTGTTGTCAACCACATCAAGACAAACCCACAGCATTGCACAAAACGTTGCTGTGACTTTGTGCATGAGCACGATGACGTGGGCTTTCTCAGAGAGGCAGTGTGCTGTTGTCATGGGGGAGGAAGGTGGAGGCGGGCTTTCAAGCTGAGAGACGGTCTGTCGTTATTTTGTTGGACAACGATGAATAGTTATTATATATGTATATATGTTGAACATGTTTTTAAGTGTTTTTGTGGATGACTTATTTGTTTATCAATGTATTTACCTTGGCAGTACAGTTTTTACCTTTCTATGTGTTACCTTTGTTTGTCTTGTTATTATTCTTAATATGTTTCATACGTTGTATTAATTGTCCATTAACATTTAGGTTGTTGGTGCAGGTATTGCTTTGATTTTTCATTCATACTCATGAACACAAGGTTTCAAAATATACTAAATATGTCAAGGTTATTTCCTTAAAAATGTGTTTAAACTCTTACATTTTGTAAATCTAAAGTAACTGCACAGCCAATAGATTTAAAGCTCCACTAATCAATATGTTTTGTATTAAAAACAGATGATAACAGCAATGACTAATTGCTGATTCAGCACTCTCATCAACCCCAACCTCAAAAAAACAAGGACAACAAAGTGGAATGAGGGAAACATGAAAATTGACTTCAATGTACAGATGTAAATATATTTAAAAGAGTAACAACAACAACACAATGAAATGTATATATATATATATATATATAATCTAAGGTAACGGAAACACAACGGTTGATGTTTTCAGGTGATTATACATTAAACTCCACACTGTACCTTTAAGTAAAAGATTATATATATATATATATATATATAATCACTGATAAATCACACTCGAGGTAAGTGAAACAAGTATAAAGGTAACATATTTCCTTTTTAAATCAATTAGAACCAGACAGTTGCTTTTCCAGTTGTTTCCAGCAGATGGCGACAACGAGCCGTGAATGACCCTTCTCTCTCACCGTAGAAGAAGAGCCCGCAGTCTCCCAGCATCAGCACCAGCAGAGACGTCTCTCTCTCTTTCCATCCTCCTCCGATCCGCTCTGCTCGCCTCCTCCTCTCAGTCCACTGCGGAACACATCGGCCCGTTTCTCCTCACAATCCCTCCCAGCTCGCCATGGACAACTCCGGCAAAGAGAAGGAGGCCATGCAGCTGATGGCTGAAGCCGACAAAAAGGTCAAGGCGTCCGGATCCTTCCTCGGGGGGATGTTCGGGTAAAAGATGTTCTCATTCTTCCTTTTTCTGTCTCTGTTTACCTCTCTCTCTCTCTCTCATTTTGGTATCCTGCACGCGCGGCCTATCAAAGCCTGTTAAGTGCTTCTGCTTTAAATAACCCGACTGCGTTTCTCTGGTGCTCAATAAAGAGCTGCAGAGGCTCAATAAAGAGCTGCAAACCTTGTTTTGTTCTATTTATATATATATATATATATATTATTACAGACTATTCCTACAGTCTACTCTAAACATCCCTATATGAGCTGTTAGGCTATAACTTCCACTGAGACATTGAGTCCTTTTAAAAGATTGATCAAAGGATTGTAATGGTGCCTTTTTTTCCCGTCAGCTTTATTTATGCACCCCCAAATAATACTAACA
>JAVDOI010000016.1:698080-785580 GCA_032191485.1 Leptoclinus maculatus
TTTAAACATATGGATATATATATAAATATGGAAATCCAGGACAGATTAGGACAGATGTGCCAATAATAGCTCGTGCTGTGCAGAATTTAGCTGGTTTAGATGTGTGTGTTGATGGTTCTGCTGCCTGTGAACACAGTCACGTAGTTCAGCGAGAGTAACAGTGACTGGATGTGTGTGTGTGTGTGTGTGTGTGTGTGTGTGTGTGTGTGTGTGTGTGTGTGTGTGTGTGTGTGTGTGTGTGTGTGTGTGTGTGTGTGTGTGTGTGTGTCTATAGCTGCGGGGAATGCGTTCTGTCAGGCTGCCGGGCTTCACATGCAGCTGCAGAACAAACTGGACTCAGCCACCAGCTTCGTCGACGCAGGCAACGCCTACAAGAAGGCCGACCCACAAGGTGAGCGCTGCTGTCTTATGCACACACACACACACACGCACACACACACACACACACACACACACACACACACACACAGTTAGTTCAATTCTAACATTGTGTTTATGAGTTGTTTAGTGATTTGTTTCAGTCGGATTAGTTGTTCCTGAAAGGATTATTTTATAAAACAAGGGGAATTTTTAATTGAATGTGTTACTTCCTGGATGTTACAACGCAGTGACGACCCAGATCACGTTTCTCTCCAGTCTAAACATGGACATCATATTTATTTATTTGATAACTTTACTTACTTTTGCAGATTTAGATTGATAATACTAAATATAACAAATGCATTACAGTTATTATATCTTTTGGTATTTTAAGAACATTTTGACTCTTATACTTCTCTACTTTAACTTAAAAAATACTTGAACGCAGGACTTTTACTTTAAAGAGAGTATTCCCACGCTGAGCTGGTTCCACCTGATGATAAGGGGGAAGCCTCTGTATCACAGTCAGAGCCGGGACCCTGAGGTCGTGTTGTTGGAGGATTAACCCTTTTAAACTGGGTCCCTGGGTTGATATCTGAGTTATTCTGCCACAGCCTCCATGTGATGATGAGCTTAATGAAACACTCTGGGTGAGCAGGTTAGCAGCCACAGGGGGGAGGAAACTGAAGGGGTTTTAATTTGACTTTTTCACTTTCCTTGTATTCATAACGTCCTTTCTTTTCTCTCCTATCCGTCTCCTTGTAGAGGCCATCAACTGTCTAAATCAGGCCATCGACATCTACACCGACATGGTAAGCTCTGCCTCAACCGGAGAACGGCTCCCTCACAACCACTCTGATCTTTAGATGATGATAGTGTGTGTGTGTGTGTGTGTGTGTGTGTGTGTGTGTGTGTGTGTGTGTGTGTGTTACAGGGTCGGTTTACCATCGCAGCCAAACATCACATCACTATAGCAGAGATTTACGAGGCTGAGCTGGTTGATATTGAGAAGGTACGTGAGGGTTGGGGGGTGGAATCATTTCTTTCACTTTTCTCCGTCTTTTAGGTTTTTCATTCGTGTTTTTGTTGATTATAAATGTGCATCTTCTGTGCTGACTTGTTTGTTTCGTTCTGTTTTCAGGCCATTGCCCACTATGAGCAGGCTGCAGACTACTACAAGGGAGAAGAATCTAACAGGTATATGTGCCGAAACGATTAGTCGATTATTCAATCAGTCCGTCAACACAATATCAATCTGCAGGTTTTTTTTGACGATCTAATAATCGTCTAAAAAAGTCCGTAAAACATTTTAACTGTTGATTTGAATCTTCTGCTCCTCCTTTACGTACATTACGGTAATGTGGATATCTTTGGGCTCTGGTCAGACGAAAAGGAAATATTAGAAGATGTACATTTGTTCAACTTTCACTATTTCCTGAAGTTTTCTAAATCATTTAAATAATTGGGAAAATAATTAGCAAATTGATGGATAATTAAAAAAATATTAGTTGTATGTCTTTTCACTGTGATGCTACATTTGACAGTGAGAGTTCACTCGATGTTGTTGACCCTAATGAAGTGAGTCACATTATTAGGAGCAGCCCTGTAACATTAAGATGAGTTGCTCGGTGAATGAAGCTGACTCACACTCCCGTAGATTTATTACATTAGAGCCTGATGACCTTTACAGATTGGTAACGCATCATCCATCATCTAAATGAGACTTTTCTACTAAATCACTCTTCTATACTCTCAGGGTGTGAACACAATGGTGGAAAGAATAGTGACACACACGTGTTAGCCGTTGACTCGTGGGTTTCTTTGTTTGCGTGTTTCAGCTCCGCCAACAAATGTCTCCTGAAGGTGGGACACTACAGCGCTCAGCTGGAGCAGTACCCGAAAGCTATCGAAATCTATGAGCAGGTAACAGCTGAGTACGGTTTATGGAGTGATTGTGAAATGATGTCCACACACGTTTGGATCTTCTTCAGCTCACGCACAGCGGTCGCTGTTCCTCCTGGTGTCCACGCGAAGAACGATTACGATGAAAACAAACTCGGTGTCACTCGGTGTCAATAAAGCAGGAAAACACAAAACAAGACAAATGTGAGGATCAGAAAATAAATCAAATGGCTCCACATGCTACAAAAACTGATCAATGCAAGAGACCGTGGACAGACCCAGATCCTCCAGCAGAGACCGGTCCACCGCGGACAGAACCAGGGAGAACCAGGACTGAGCGGGGCAGACTGTCAGACCCTGTTGCGGTGAAATTAGATTAGTTTAGAGACTCTGGTGCTCCTAAACACATCGTCCACACGGGGCGCCAAAATCAACACGAATACAAGATCCTTATAGTAGCTTTAAGGTTTCTACAACATGAACGAACATATTCATATCACATAACATATTTATATAGAACCTTTCTTAGTAACTGTAATGCAGCAGCTTAAAGCACAGTCACCATAAATCATAAATATAAAACACATTCAAAAAACTGAAACTGTTTCTGCACGTGTGTGTTTCAGGTGGCCATGAACACCATGGACAACCCTCTGTTGAAGTACAACGCCAAAGAGTATTTCTTCAAGGCGTCACTGTGTCACTTCATAGTGGACGAGCTGAACGCCAAGGTACACACACCTGAGCCCACACACACACACACACACACACACACACACACACACACACACACACACACACACACACACACACACACACACACACACACACACACACACAGAGACAGTTGCCCTCTTCACACCTGACATAAATATTACACACTTGCTAATATGCTGATGCCAAGTGAGCTAACAAAAATACATGTATCTGTGTGTGTGTGTGTGTGTGTGTGTGTGTGTGTGTGTGTGTGTGTCTGTGTGTGTGTGTGTGTTGCAGTTGGCCATAGAGAAGTATGAGGAGATGTTTCCAGCCTTCTCAGACTCTAGAGAGCTCAAACTCTTAAAGGTAAATCTCTTTCATTTTATCTCTATCTCACCATTTCTATTCTTTAATAAAAGTTATTCAAAAGATGCTCAGCAGCTCAAACTAAAGCATCAACATGCTAAAATATGAGTTTGATTAGCCAGATGTTCTTAAAGTTTATTACGTCATGTAATTACATTTTTTTGCATGCATGAATATTTTATTAAAGGTCATGTTTGCTGCCAAAACATATAATAACCAGATTGTTTTGTATCCTCTTGTGTGAAGTAAATACATCGCATTTAATTAAGAACTTTAGTGCAAAATGAACATAAATAGAGAATAAATTTATATTTTTGTATGTACTTATGTTAATTGCATTGCATCAAACTGAGTGGTGATGTAAAACCCGTGAGCTACAAATGATTTTCTGAGAGATTTAAGTTATCTTGTGATTATTATCATCATTTAAATTGCTTAAATGCGCATCACAAGATGTCTATTTGTGACGTCGTCACGGTACGATTCCGTTGAAAGTCGATGAATCATATTGAATTACCGCCGAGCGCTTTTAGTAAAATCTTGCGTTGTGTGTCGCCGCAGAAACTGCTCGACGCCCACGAGGAGCAGAACAGCGAGGCGTTCACGGAGGCCGTCAAGGACTTCGACTCTGTGTCTCGTCTGGACCAGTGGTTGACCACCATGCTGCTCCGCATCAAGAAGACCATCCAGGGAGACGCTGGGGACCTGAAATAGACAAGTTTAGAGATGGGGGAGAAAAAGGGTGGGGCAGCCGGGGGGGGGGAGACAAGGGGAGAGAAGGAAGATCAAGGGAGAGGAGTTGTAATTAAATGAAAGGAAGGGAGAAGTGTTAAGATGTGTTTTGGTGTAAGAAAGGTAAAAGGAGAGACAGACAGATGAAAGGGGGGAGGGAGGGTGGGACTGAGGGAGTTTACAGTTGTACATATCTGCATGTGACCCCCACCTAGCTAAGCTTCACCTTTAAACCACCTTTAGATAATCCCGTGTCCCTGGTCCTTCAGTATTGTTCCCGTAACACTGGACCCAATTGTACTTAAAGAGAAATAAATAAAACATGTGTGTGTGTGTGTGTGAGAGAGAGAGAGTGTGTGTGTGTGTGAGAGAGAGAGTGTGTGTGTGAGTGTGAGAGTGTGTGTGTGCATAAAGTAAATTATACACCATTTGATGGGAAAGCGTGCTGCTCATATCAGATTTAACGATATATGTTATTTAAAAAAGGGATAATAATCTTATTTATGAGATTACTGATATATTTATTGTCGATACTAAAAAAAGATTATTTATGTTTATTATGGTACTCAGTGTTACGATTTGTCTTAATATTTTAGGTATTAGCTCCTCTCCTCGCGTCTTTTATCCTCCTTCACTTCCTCTCCTCTTCTGTTCCTCCTCCTTCGTCTCCCCTCGTCCTCTCCTCACCCCTACACCCCCCCCTCATAGTCAGTGATATATCACCCATTGTGACTGGTTGGTTCTTTGTGTTCTGGCCAGCGACTGGTCGGTGCAGTTAGCCACCAGTGCTTAACCCCCCCGTCACTGCCTCGTTTGTGCATGTCTGTTGTCATGTTGACGTAAGTGTTCTCCGTGTTGTGCTAACGTGTGAAGAACATACATGTAGCCTGGTATCATTTGTGTGAAATCAGTAATTATGTACCGCAGAAACCGAGTTGAAATAAAAACATCATCGCTCCAGATATCTGACTGTTTTTTTGGGGTATTTCAAGGCGTTTTAAGCCAAGGTCACATCATGACATCACGGCCATGATGTCACGCTGCAGCAATGACTGCTTTGGAGCTTGTTTTGTCCTTTAAAATGACTTATTCTACACCATTTAAAGGGGTTTGGGTTGTTTAGATGAGGACTTTGGGACTACTTTACTTTATCTCTGCAAAGAAACTGTCAGCAAAGAGGCCAAAAGCAACTCTGAGCTGTAAAATAATGGTCGTAAAAAATGTGATTGCTTCGGTATGGAGTGTGGAGTCTTAAAATCAAATCCTGCTGACTCAGCGTTCCAAGGTCTTTTTGTTTAAACTGGTGTTTTTAAAGGTCTAAGCATTTTTATTGCCAAGTGCAGGTACATCTCACAACTACAAGGGGATGCTATTGCATTAAACAAATGAGGTTGAATAACAATAATAGAGGCGCCCTACTGAGGGTTATGAATACAGTGGACTAATGACGTTTATTTCATTTCATTTAATTTCATTAATATACTTGGCAATAAACTGTTTGTGATTCTGATTCTGCTCAACGCCTCCAGTCCAGTAGGTGGCGCTAATGCGCCTCTGAGCTTGTTCGACCAACCGCCACCAAACTCTAAAGAGGAAGCATAATTCTGCGACACAAGCTTCCGGTTTGGTGCACGTTCGTTGCTCACTCGCATTGGCTTTAGTTTAAGTGTAAATCGTGAACGCCACTTTTCTCCATAACTGGTACATAATCTGTACCAGCCGTTTTACTGAAGGAGGAGGAAGCAACGAGCCGCCAAGATGCCGCGAATTATGATTAAAGGAGGTGTCTGGCGCAACACGGAGGTACGTGTTTACATGGCTAGCTGCGTTAGCATGAAGCTAACCTCTGATATGAGTCGGACCTAGCACGAAGCTAGCTCTCCACTTAACGGGATTTAGCCCGCCTAGAAAGTTTTGGTTTATCTGTGTTCATGCCAGCGATGTCGAAAGAGTTTATTCAACGTTACAGCTTGAATGTGTTTGATTTAACTAACGCATTTAGTCAGAAAAGATGGCAACTGCTTTAGCAAACATCACGGCAGCTTGCAAGACTTTGTCAATGTTAGCAAGTCAGCTAATTAAAAGTCAAGTGAGGAAAACCAGTGAGGATGTCTGTCAGCTATGGGAATGTCTCATTGAGGAAAAGATGAAGGATGAAGTACTTTATTACTGTTACTGGAGTTAAGAATAAAAAAAGACAAAAAATAATGAGCAAAGCAAACTATAAAATATAAAAGGATGATTTCAGAGTGTTTGTACTAAATATCTGTAAGTAAGCTGCTCCCTCAGCTGTGGAATCTGTAGCAAAACGATCTGAATCCTCCAGGAGCTGATCTCTCTGGATGCATTTTAGGAATGTGATATTGACTCGAGGGAGGGCACGTCTGGCTCTAGATGTTTTTGATTCATGTGTCTCTTATGTTGATGACTTGTGAATGAGGTTGCAAAATGTTGTTGATATTTTATGATTCTGTAATTTGCTCTTTCTTTGCTTTTATTGAAAAGTGTGATGTTGTCTGTCTTTGCTGGGACGCTTGTGAAAATCAGATTTTTTTTATCTCAATGAGACTCTTTTGTTGTTAAAAAACAAAAGTCTCATATTATTACGGGGGAAGCGTGAGGATTCAGCCCCTTAACCCTGTAGTGATACAGGAGGGTATCTGTTGTTGATCATTGGTGTTTTATAATGATCGATTGCATCAAAAACATGACAAGATAACACTTCATAATTCGCGCAGGTCGCTTTAATAATCTGCTTATTTATCCAGGATGAGATCCTCAAGGCAGCGGTGATGAAATATGGGAAAAACCAGTGGTCTCGAATCGCCTCACTGCTGCACCGCAAGTCTGCCAAACAGTGTAAAGCCAGATGGTGAGTCTTGATACAAAGACATGTGATAGCAGGACTTGTTTATTAACAACTACACCATAGTAATGAAATGAAAGGATTATAAAAACTCCAATTGGATGAATTTAAACTATCAATTTTATACATGTTTAGATGTCTGTGAATGTTTGTGGTGGTGTTGTTGTTGTAGCAGCTATTTGTTTTGTGAGTCCTGTCTCTGTACTTGTGTCCTCTGCTAAACTTAAGTCTCCCATGCAAAAGAGGTCTTTGGTCCCAGTTTGATTTCCTGTTTAACTGTTTCCTAACCTTTGGTTTTGTGTCCGTCTGCAGGTACGAGTGGTTGGACCCCAGCATCAAGAAAACCGAATGGTCCAGAGAAGAGGAGGAGAAGCTGCTCCATTTGGCCAAGCTGATGCCCACTCAGTGGAGGACCATTGCTCCCATCATAGGACGCACCGCTGCCCAGTGCCTGGAGCACTATGAATACCTGCTGTACGTTTTTTTATATTATTTTAAACACATTCATGCACTACATAGGCTTAATATTTAGAATTATATTGAAAGTTCAAAGCAGACTCTTGGCCGTGATTGTAGGATACTTTGCAATACAATGTCTGAAGCAGTTCAATTAAGTATATTAAATTATGTTTATTCACAAATGATGTGTGTTTAGAGACAAGGCGGCACAAAGAGACAATGAGGAAGAAGTGGGAGACGACCCCAGGAAGTTAAAACCAGGAGAGATCGACCCTAATCCTGAAACTAAACCAGCCAGACCCGACCCTGTGGACATGGACGAAGGTTTGTTAACACACTTGAAACAATGACAAATGAGCTTTTCCAGAAACTTTAGTTTGAAGTGTTTCCCATCAAAGGGTACAGAATCTATTTAGTCCGTAAGAATATCAACTTATGGGCTTCCATCGTTGTCTCTTACAATTCTGATTATGATTGTTATAGTTTCCATTTTAAGCTTAAGAATCATTTAATATTCCAGCTAATTGGGCTACAGTCATCATCAGTTTAAATATATAAAATCCAACTTCTCTTCCATGTTCGAGGTTGTATGTGATAGTTTATCACACGTGTCTGAACAGAATAAATTGAGTGTGAGTGTCTTGTCTGTCTCACTGTCTGCAGATGAGCTGGAGATGCTGTCAGAGGCCAGAGCTCGACTGGCCAATACCCAGGGCAAGAAAGCCAAGAGGAAGGCCAGAGAGAAACAGCTGGAGGAAGCCAGGTCAGATACACACACACACACACACACACAGTGTTTACCAATACTGGGTTATAATTGCTTTATTCAAAATACATTTGCAGAAAATGTAATAAACAAAATGCCATGCCTCGTGGTCTTAGGCGTACCTAAAGGGATGTGAAAACCTACAAAGTTGCATAAATAATTGATCTATTTCTGGTGCAGACGTTTGGCTGCTCTGCAGAAGCGCAGAGAGCTGAGAGCCGCCGGCATCGATGTTCAGAAGAAGAGGAAGAAGAAGAGAGGAGTCGACTACAATGCTGAGATCCCCTTCCAGAAGAAACCTGCACAGGTAAAACAACCATCACTTGTTTTCCTCCATTTCTATCCAAACAGCAGCACAGCAGGTGGGCTCAGCTTGACATCACAATTCATTAATTATTTCATTTTGTTCACTTTCAGGGTTTCTATGACACCAGCATGGAGCAGTACCACGCCCTGGAGCCAAACTTCAAACGACTCAGGCAGCAGCACTTGGAGGGAGAGCTACGCAAGTCAGTAACATTTTGTTAAAATTATGTTTTTGAAAGACTAAGACCCCATCAAATATCTTAAGCAGAATAGCTTTGGAGTTATTCAAAATGTTTGGACACGTTGGAAGCATCCTACGCAGCCACCACTGGAATAATAATACTACTATTAATACTACTACTAGTGTAGCCTGATATTCATCTGCAGAAATGAAACGTCGTGAATGAAGCTTTAAACTATTCGTCACATTAGCATTGTTCAACATAAACCCGTTATGGATACATGATCGATGCACATTGTACATCATGGTTCATGGTTCATTCATGAACTGTTTTGTGTGTTTGTGGGCAGTGAGCAAGAGGAGAGGGATAGAAAGAAAGACAAAGCGAAGATCAAGAAGAAGAAGGAGAGCGATCTCCCGTCGGCCATCCTGCAGACCAGCGGAGTGGCCGAGTTCACCAAGAAACGCTCCAAGCTGGTGTTACCGACACCACAGGTAACCACTACACCTGTACTACCTTAAGTTTAATGTCGCCCGTCTGGTCGGTCCGACAACTTTACTGCTGTGATTATTCATCTTTAATTTAACGTTCTTTATAGATCAGTGATGTTGAGCTGGAGGAAGTCGTCAAACTGGGTGTGGCCAGTGAGGTCGCCCGTCAGGCTGCAGAGGAGAGCGAGAGCGGCAACTCTGCCTCCTCCGCCCTCCTGTCGGAGTACAGCGTCACCAGCGCCATGAACGCGGGGCTACGTACCCCACGCACCCCCACCGTCCAGGACAGGATACTGCAGGTAACACACACACACACACACACACACACACACACACACACACTGAAAGTATTACTAGTCAGATAACTACAAGGGGTCTTATTCTCTTATTATCAGCATGAGCTTAAGTCCTCTTCCATCATACACAGTTCACATCTTTGGATATTAAAGATCTCTCTCTGTGTTTTAATATTCACTGTGTGTGTTTTTCAGGAAGCCCAGAACCTGATGGCACTGACCAACATCGACACGCCTCTGAAGGGAGGCCTCAACACTCCGCTGCAGGACAGCGACTTCAGCGGAGTGACGCCTCAGCGGCAGCAGGTTCAAACACCCAACACCGTTCTCACGACACCATTCAGGTAACGATACACATCACATCTGTAGCTACTGTTACACACAACTAAACGACAAACCAGCCGGTACTGTGAATGTTAACACTCACGGTGTTTTCCACAGAACCCCCGGACAAGGGCAGGGCCAGGAGGGCCTGACCCCTCAGGCTGGAGGAGTGATGACCCCGCGGGGGCCAGTGACCCCAGGTTTGACCCCCCTCCGCACTCCGCTGAGAGACAAACTGAATATTAACAGTGAGGAGCAACTGGCTGACCCGGCGTACGCTAAACACATGGTAATCACACGCTTCTCATACACAACTCACACTCTGAATATATGGACTTTAAACCGTAAAACAAGTTTTGAGGTGCCGTACATAAAGGAGCTCTCGCTGCTGCGCTATGATATATAATAATTAAAATGGATTAACAGCGGTCACTCTTCCCTCACACACACAGCAAAGGGAGAGCCTGCAGCAGCTGAGGCAGGGCCTGCTGGGACTTCCTGTTCCCAAGAACGACTTTGAGATTGTTCTTCCTGAAAACGCGGAGAAGGACCTGGAAGAAACGGACGGGGAGACGGGATTCATAGAGGACTCTGCAGACATAGTAGCACGCAAGAAGGTATGCGCACACACACACACAACGCCAAACCACCCCTAAGTGACTTAAACCCGTGTGTGTGTACTTGTAGTTAAATGTTTACTATGTGTGTGTCAGGCGGTACGGGATGCAGAAAGAGAGAAGGAGCTGAAGCTGCGACACACTGCTGTTCAGAGGAGCCTCCCCAGACCCACCGAGGTAACACACACACACACATCCTGCTGGGTTGGATTACATAACTGTTGTTGTGTTGGAGTAATCCCGGAGAAAGATGGAACACGGTGCTTTTATTCTGGCATGATGATGTCCGCTCGTCTGTCTCTGAAAGGTAAACGAGTCCGTCCTGCGTCCGTCCTCCATGGAGCAGCTCTTGGACCTGCAGCTGGCCGAGGAGCTGATCAAACAGGAAATGATCACCATGCTGCACCACGACTGCCTGCACCACCCGGGGGCCAACGCAGTCAGTCAGCTGCAGCGCAGCAAAATCAGAGGCCCCGCCTCCACGTCGAACAACGCTTCGCACATAGCGTACCTGGAATCGCATTTCTACAAGCCAATCAGCACAGAGGACATGGAGCAGGTAACGGACACGTCGGTTCAAAGTTACTCAAACAAATGAAACGATTGTTTCAGTACTAGTTCGGTTCATGGACTGTATGTAAGAAGTGGATGTTGCCATCGTGACGTCACACATCTGTGTATAAGAAGAGCTTATTAATGATGATGCGTACCGTTGTGTTAACGAACAGGCAAAGACGGTACTGGCAGCAGAAATGGAGGTGGTGAAGGCAGGAATGGGCCACGGTGATCTCAGCATGGAGGCCTACAGCCAGGTGTGGGAGGAATGCTACGGACAGGTGAGCATTCCTTCAGCTACCATCAGCATCACATGAAACCAGTCTGTCTGTAGCTGTTGATTCATCTGGTCTGTCTCTCTTTCTGCAGGTTTTGTATCTACCCGCTCAGAACAGATACACCAGAGCCAACCTGGCGTCAAAGAAAGACCGTATTGAAAGCCTGGAGAAAAAGCTAGACGTGAGAAAGCACTCCGACACATGGAAAGCTAATAGAATGACTCTGAATTGTGCACGTTTCCATTTTAAAACTCTGCTGCCTCTTTATCGGTCTCAGGTGAACCGTGGCCACATGACAGCGGAGGCCCGACGAGCAGCTAAACTGGAGAAGAAACTGAAGATCCTGCTGGGAGGCTTTCAGTCCAGAGCCCTGGGGCTCCTGAAGCAGCACGGTGAACTCTGGGAGCAGGTACTGAATGTGATAAGTCTCTTAAAATCAGCCTCATTTATTCCTCTTCATGGAGGGAATACCAACATTTAATCTCAAGAGATCTGTTGCAGTTTACAGAAACTATTAATGAAGAATTAGCTGAAAGATGCTACAGTGAAATAATAAAACGATCTACTTCGTAGTCCGTTCTCCTGTGTGTCTGAAACACTGTTTACACACACTAATGCAATAATGTTGTACTCATGGTGTCCACCAGGTGGAGCAGTCGGCCACAGAGCTTGAGACCTTCAAACAGCTGAAGAAACAAGAGGACACTGCGATCCCCAGGAGGAAAGAGGTAATCCATGCGACACAATAACAGCGTATATTCAAGTCACTGTTGATTCCTTCCTCTGAAATGTAAAGAAGCTTCACGGGCTAATTGTCGTCGTCCTGTGTGTTTTAGGCTCTGCGGGAGGACGTGGAGAGGCAGATGGAGCGTGAGCGAGAACTTCAGCAGCGATACGGAGAGATCGTGATGGAGAGGGAGGGGATGATCAACAGCGCTCAGAAATACTAACGCACACGCGTTAACGCGTTCATACTGCACACACTTAGATACGTTGATATCAAGCAAGCAGCTGCATTTAGAAACGAGTCGTCGTATTGAATCCGTCAGTCTTTTTATTTTTTTTGTTCAATATTTGCGTCAATTCCAGAGCTAAGCCCCGCCTCCATGTTGCTATAACGTCACAAGCTGAGTTGTGAGCATGCTCAGTAGTACCTTGTGTTTCTGTATGAGTGACCAATAAAGTTTTTTTTTCCAAACTGACATTGCATCACGTGTCTGTTTGTGTAAAATGTATTTGTGACAAATACTAATGATAATCTTAGTGAATCAGTCTGTGTTTCTCAGAAATACAAACAAAGGCTTAATGAAAAGTCTTTATTACAACAAAAAATATTCATGCAGGTAGGTTTGATGTTCAGCAGGCGAGTAAGGCCATCCCGCTCCTACAATAAGCACTCTGAGACAGAAAGAGAACAAACTTCAAGTCAGTCAAATGGAAAATACTACTGAAACAAAGAACCTCCTTAAATACAACAGATAGTTGTGCGGATGTACGTACTGCGTGTCTGTAGTTGTATCTTCTGATGGCCTCTCTGATGTGACAGGGCTGGATGGCTCCACTAGGAGGCTCTACTGTAGCCGGACAGCTCTGAAACAAAGAGGATTAATACGACACAGGACACCAGCGGCACGTCTGCATATGTTGGATTATTCAGATATTCATTACATTCAATGTATTACAATAACGTATTAATCAAATTGAATTATTTGTCTATCAGAAATACATGTAGGTACATTATGACTTTCATGACACTATAGTATCACTTTTTTGACTACATTTAAATAAAAATGTCTTAACACAAAGCTAAAGATATTCCTAAACAAATCTAAAATATCATGGATATTTTGTTTACTACATGTTATCTCATAGTTTTGATGTGTTCAGTATTAATCTACAATGTAGAAAATAAAAAGACTAAATACACAAACACACCTTTTTGCGTTTTCTCTGTCTTGGCCTGCCGTCGAGACTGCCGTTACCCTGTGGGAGGGGCTTTGATGAGTGGGAGGAGCCCGGAGTAGAAGGGGGCGTGGCTTCAGGTGAGTCTGGATCCTTCTTTACCTGGAAAACAGATGTTATTTTCTGACTAAAACGTAACTGTAATGTAGTGATTAAGAACACGAATGTGAGATTATTACAGTAGTGTGCGTGTGTGTACCTCAGTATGAGTGTTGTACTGGATGTAGCTGGCAGAGATCACATGACTGATGGGATTTGTTTTTGCAGTCATTTCTTGCTTTACCAACAGAGACAAATCCACAATCTGGAAGAGGATAAAGAAAATATTTTAACCGCACACGTATAACGTAGATACAGCCATTAACTGGATGTGTGTGACATCGTGACTCAACAGGCTACCTGAGCAACAGTCTCGTAGGCCAGGTAGGACAGGACCTCCATGGAGACGCTGTTGGGTTTTATCTCTAAACTGCTGCAGTCGAGCCAGTCTCGAAACTTTGACGCCTTCTTTGCTGGAAACATATTCACGCACACAAAACACCGTTTAGTTGAGTTTAATACTGAATCAATTAGTCAATTAGCAGGTTAAAAAAAGTTCTATTTCCATCTTCACCAATGTGAATATTGTTTACTTTTCTCTTTTATATTATTGTAGACTGAATACATTTGTGTTTTGGACTGAAATTTCAAGATGATTTGGATTTCTGGGATATTGTCGTGGGCTTTATTTTTTAGATTTATTGATCTTTGACACCTTGTAGTGATCATTTTTTAGTCATGTAGAACAGGGCCTCACATTGAAGTGCTTTGTTTCATTACCATTTAAACCTGCTGCATCATTAAAGTGCACGCATTAAAACAAAGGACAGCTCTACAAACTATATCTATTTATTAGAGAGTCACATAGAATCTTGATTAAAATCTCACCAAAACTGAGCTGTCGACTCTCACAGAAATCAGAGTACTGCCCCTGGTCCATAGTTCGAGTCTGACGCTCTAAACGCTGAAGATACAAAGACACACAAAACAATAATAATCATCAATCTTAAAACGTGCTGTTGTCTACAGTCAAATCAGCGCCGCATGCCAGTGTGTCATGAACATCCCGATGACCTCATACCTCCATGCGCTCCTGTTTGATGGGGTCGACTTCCTGCCGCTCAGCCAATGACAGGAGCTCTCCGGTCTGATCCATCCCCACCAGGAAGTCCTGAGCCAATCGCTGCCTCCGCTGGTTACCGCCAGCAGAGGCACTTGCAGCACCGGACGACCTGTCTGCAAAGAAAAACATATATATACATGAAGTTAAAAGTTCATATCTCAAACATATCGATGCCATTAAATACTGTTACAATCAATAACCAGCATAGGAAAGATATCTGTGTGTGTGTGTGTGTGTGTGTGTGTGTGTGTGTGTGCATATACCCGTTTCTTGCTGCATCTCGTCATCCTCCAGAGATTTGAGTAGTTTGGATTTATAATCTCTAAACTGGAGATATTTCATTAACCTCGCCACCTTCCTCTGGTCAGGAGACATCGAAGCGAGAGAGTGAAACACAGAAAAAAGAAAGGTGAGGAGAACCAATACAGAGAGAGGCTCTGAATTTGGAATTTTGTTTTGTTTGGTCTGTTTTGTTTACCTTGTCCCGCCTCATCAGGAACAGGATGTCCTCGGCTGAAATGACCCTCGACCCACGAAGAGACGCCCCCTCACAGGCCTGATGCAGCTGATAAATAAACACCAGTTAAACTTGCATCATGGAGCACAAGTTACACTAATTATCGTGTGATTTAAAGGTTAAGAAATGAGAGGATAAGGAGCTTCATTAACGGCTTTAGACATGAAGTTACCACGATGATAAACAGCCCGTACTCTGTATTCTCTCATCAGCTATAAACAGAACGATCCGGTGGAAAGTTTGGATTCTACACTGTAGTATCATTGCTCCTCTACGTAGTTAAAACATCTGGATACTTGCTCCACCATTGTGTCTGTGGTACGAGTGTTACCATCGTAATGAGCTGCGTGTGCACGATGTCCTCCACCAGAGCTGCCGTCTCGTGCGGAGGCCTGCGAGCGTCTCCCAGAGCGAACCTGACGCACAAAGACACAACGTATCGATCAGCGACGCAGAGCCCAACCCTCTGAAGTCAGACTGCAGGTGACAAGTCTTCTCAAAGCGTTTGAAGTGAAACTATTTGGCTTTTTCTCGGGGAGCATCTGAAGAGATAACTTGTAAATCTAACTGCATAAAATGAACAGGAATAAACTGCGAGAAAGCTGCAGTAATTTAACAGCATTAAAACTATTATTAGTGGACCTGAGCTCGGTTTTAAACCTCAATACTTTTAAATACCTGCTGAAATGTGTCTGGAGCGCCAAACACCAAACACTACCACAGACCGGTACGGGATGCTCTGAATGCTTTGTGCTCATTTACATTGTATTTCATTGAACAGCTAAACATACTAAATGACATATCTGAAGTCTGCATCTCTAATTCTCTATCGGACCCTCACTGACACACACACACACACACACTGAACTCAACATGCCCCCCCCCCACACACACACACACACACACTTTGACCACAATTTGGTCAAACCTCAATTTGCATCCAGAATAGCCACTTCCATGATGGCAGTCTAACCTAAACCCACATCCTGAAGCTCTTTCCTTCTCCCATTCCTTCTCTCTGTACATACAAACAACAAACAGCCCCCCCCCCTCCCCCTTCACCTGTGCTGTGATTGGCTGTCAATCACACAGGTGAGGGAGGCTTTGGTTTGGGGTTGTGGGCAGGTTGGATTCAGGCTGATCGTTGGTTTTAGGTTTTGGGGTTTAGTTTGGTTTCAGCCTCTCTGACCACCAACACCAGCTCTCTGCAGCTCACACACACGACACAAGGTGAGTACCCCAAAACACACACACACACACACACACACACACACACACACACTAATGAGGCCACACCACGCATGTGGCTTCTTTTGAAAAACCCAAAGAAAAATCTAATTTGTGAGACAGGAAAACAAGTCCTTGTGGTTTTTTCCTGTACAAACAAAAAATAGTGCACATTGTAAATATGTATGAAGTATCTGTAATCTTAATATTCAAAGTATAAGATACTGTAACTAAAGATTGTTTTTATTAATTCTTTGATAAATTGATGACGAGTTTTGTCTATAAAATGTCAGAATGGCGAAAATTGATGATTGCAGATTTCCTAAAGCACCAGAAGACGTCTTCCTGACAACAGAATCAGTTTACTGAAAAGAAAAACAAACTGGAACTAGATAAAATTAAAATGTCAGAAAGGATTAATAGATTATCTAAACAGTTGATAATAGTGTTAATGTTTTTGAATAGCTCATGAACTATGCTGATCGACTCATCGATCCATCATTTCACCTTCACTGTGAAGATAGTTTAGTTAAATGTTCATCGTCTTCATTGTGTTCCTTCTCTACTTATTCCATGAATTAGTCCATACTTTGAGTCTTAACTAGTGATTAGAATGTGGTGAACTAAAAGGGATATCTTAAATGTGCTTTGATCTTTATTACAGGACGATGGTTTCTTTTACACGCTTGTGAACTATTTATATTTGATTTAAAATGTCTTAACAACGCCAGTCACAGAAAGTGTTCCCATCATTAGATCTCTTTCTTATTTAAGCTCATACTTTAGTAAGTAAAAAGGATGCTTTGAGTGTAAACACAATGTATCAAAACGAAGGGTTGTGGACTGTTTAAGGACGTCTTTTAGTTTTTATTTACAGATTATAATAAACTGAAACACTTTCTCTGTCATTTGTTAAACAGTTTTTTTATGGCTTCAAACAGTCTGTTCAGCAGCACCAGCCCGATGCTGTACTGGGGTGAGTCTCCCTGTGTGTGTGTGTGTGTGTGTGTGTGTCTGTGTGTCTGTGTGTGTGTGTCTTACATCATGCTCTGCAGCTCTGGGATGAAACTGATCCTGGATGCTGGACGCTCTTTAGAACTGGAGGCTGCGGAGCCAGCCATGGGACTGCTCATCACCACAGCCACCTGATGAAAACACATCTGCATTAAACTAGGAGCTCACATTTAACTGAAGGATCATTGTAGCTCACCGTGGAAGCAGAGAGCATGTGTGTCACATTTTACAGGCTGCAGTTACTTTTACTTAAGTATTTCATGCAACTTGATACTTCTACTCCACTACATTTGTCTGACAGCTTTAGTTACTTTACAGAATACAGTTGTTCTTGCCGGTGAGAGCCACGTATCTCCAGATGTGTTGATGTTGAATGTGTGTGATGAACTGAAGGATGACATGTTTTCTTTATATGTCGAGAAAAATCCTTCTTCAGCTAAACAAACTGTTTAAAAAGCCTCTTGGATCAGCTGGAAGATGCATCGTCACAAAGCTTATGTTCTTTTTAGAGATACGTGGTTCTCACAGGACAGAGACGCTTACAAACACACGATGATTGCTACAGTATATAAAGGAGTTAAAATGCAACACACACATTAATACAGCTGTGGTATTCAGTTAGAAACACCATATATTATAGTAAAACACTGACAGGGAACATTTTACTGCTACAAAAAGTCAATGTCAACAAAAGACAGTCACTGGTCTAAATATAGTCTGTAATGTAACACGTGAGCATCATTTAGTCTGAAAACACAACGAGTCATCAGAAGTGAAGCTGAGCCTAAAATAACAAGATAGCAGAAGAGAGCTGAGGCACATCAACAAACACACACAGAGAGAAACACAGACACACACAAGCAGAAGGTGTGCTCACACAAGCATGCATGCATGCATGTAGACACACACACACACACACACACACACAGGGTGGACAGGTGGTGTGACCGCAGTAACTTCCCCTCCGGCAGTAGAATCTGAATGATAATACAGCGCAGCTCCCTCGTATTCAAACACTGCGGTGAAGAAAACACAATGAAGAGAAGAGAGAGAAGCAGAAACAGACACGAGGAGGAGAGGAAGACTAAAAGGTCCACGAATAGTTTGAAATGTTCACCTATAGTCGTTCAGGAGAAAACGTTGTTGCTCTTGTTGACGCTTTTTTCGATTTCTTGTTATTTTCGGCGCGATTTTATGACGTAGATCGAATGAGGACGCGTTGCGTTTTTGGTAGTTGTAGCTTTCTACACTTCCTGGTCAAAAACGTCTTCTTACTCCAAAACAATGGTTATTTAAATAGTTTCGTGTTTCTGGTTTTGTTCGTGTGCACATTTTCTAAAATGTATTGGATTTAGCAGCTGAAATGAGTGGTGAACAAAGGAAACAATCTTCTTATATACAGTCTATGGAAACAATTATTTGCTACAGACATATTAAGTTGTATCTTAATAAGATAAAACTTTATTCACCACGAGAAATTGTCGTGCAGCATTAGCAGTACAGTGTTGGACAGAGCACAAATATATAGAGTGCAAATAAAGCAAAATATGAAATAAGAAAGATTATCAATTTGCCCAAATTAGCCAGAGAACTGCTGAATCAATAAAGCCTACACATCAATGCTTGATTATTTAATAATTCAGCTATACTGATGATTTGTAAAGACCAGTTTAAATGAGGTGTTTTAAAAACAAGCACAATTCAGGTCATATTTAAACAAATTTTACAATCCAGTCTATGAAGACTTGAGCTGATTTTTAACATGAACTTAAACTAAAAAGGTTTACTGTCTTATTAGAGAGGCTTCAAACTAAAGTAAGAGACATGCACCATTAGAACGCTGATTTAAGAAAAGTTTGTCTACAACATGAATTTTGATTTCAGCAAAAAAATATATAAGTATTTAAAGACATTTAGATGACATTTTAGATGATTGATCTCTCTGTTGCTCCCTCTCAGATCCTGCGGTGAAGCGTCAGCCAACACCATCGCCCACCAGCCGCCACCTGGACGACCTGGAGGTGAGGACCCGCCACCAGCGCAGCACAGCGCCACCCAGAGGCCTGGTGCAGACCGACAGCCCAAACTTCCTCTGCAGCAGCCTGCCGCAGCACTGGAGGTGTAACAAGACGCTGCCGAGGGCCTTCACTGTGAGGAATCCGTCTGCCTGTCTGTCTGCCTGCCTGTCTGTCTAATGTCAAAGGTCATCACATGTCCTGTGGATGTTTTGCCCCTGCAGAGTTTAGTCCATGTTGACCATATTGACTAAAGGACCAGTCTCAACCCTTTCTCCATCCTCCAGGTGGTGGCCCTGGGGACCGACGTACCCGACGGCGTGGTCGTCACAGTGATGGCCGGCAACGACGACAACAGCAGCGCCGAGCTACGCAACGCCACGGCCACCATGAAGCAAGGCCACGCCCACTTTAATGACCTGCGCTTCATAGGCCGCAGCGGGAGAGGTAAGTGATGCAATAGTTACAGTAATAAACACAAACATGGACCAAGAGAGGCCTCGTTTCAAAGCGGTTCAACAGCAGGGTCAACACGTTTGATTTCCACCTTTTGTAATTTAAATAATAATTTAAAATGAATTGTTGTTGTTTTTTCCAGGCAAGAGCTTCACACTTTCCATCAATGTGCTGACGTCGCCGCCTCAGATCGCCACCGTGCACCGAGCCATAAAGGTCACCGTGGACGGACAGCGGCTGCCCAGACGTCAGTTCACACCGGAGAGAACAAACATGGTGGTTTTAATCCAACGCTTTCAGTCAGAATCACTCTCACTGTCTCTTCTTCTCTGCTTCTCTCTCAGGGCAGAGGCAGAAGGAGGTGAAGTCAGGAGTTTTCCGGTTACCAAGCAGCAGCTCTTCATCATCAGGTTTGTTGTTTAATTAAAAGCCTAATTATCTTAAACTTGAAAGACGGCTGCAGCACGAAGTTTATTACTGCTGAGGAAGACCATGCGATGCAGCTGAAAGCTCTGGAAAAACCACGTGGACCTATGTTCTACGACTTTCATGCTTGATATTATTTGTTTGTTTGTGTGATCAAACTGTTGTTGTTGTTGCCTCTCTCCAGATTGTAGATCATTTTCCTCCTCTCTGTGGACCAATGAGCCGTCGTTCCGGGGCCAGATGACCTCTCTGGCTTCCTCCTTCACTCCAAGTCCCAGAATGCACCACCTGCCCGCCCTCTCGTACTCCACCCAGCCCCCAGCGTACAGCTCCTTCCTGTCCTCTGCTCCTCCTCCCCCTCCGCTGAGCCACAGTGGTCCGTTCCAGCCGGGCAGCTTCTACTACGGACCGAACCAAACGTTCCAAACCACGGGGGAGGAGCGCAACGTGGTCACAACTCTGGCCAATTACATTGAAGGGGCGTGTCTGTCTTTAAGAGGGGAGGAGCCTGTCTGGAGGCCTTATTGATTACTGGTTGATCATCTTTAAATAAAGTATTTTGCGAGTTTTGTGAGAAAAAACTTTAGTTTGCCGTGATTTTGATAATCTTATTTATTGCATTGTTATGAAAATATGTATTTGTTATTTTATTGTTTCTGGTTATTATTCAATGATTATTTAATAATATACATTGGTTTAAACAATAAATAAAAAATATAACACAGTGTCCCAGTTTCCTCCTTTCTATGAAAGTCTTTCAGGATTTGATCATTCATTTGTTATAAAATAAAGTGTTTATTAGAGCAACAGTTAATTTGCAACATTAATTTCTCAACCTGACTACACAAAATAAATTTACATTTACAATGAAACAATTAACAATGAGTCAACCTCCTGAATAATTCTGCTGTTTGCAAAAATAAATAAATTGCGTATTAATAAAGTACTTTTATTAAAACTTAAGGAGACTAATGATTGATGGGTTACAGGTTCAGTGTTGACTGTCCTCCTGTAAAGCGTTGAGTTCGGCCACTCTCCTGCTCCACTCTTCTTCTGTCATTTCTTCTTCTGCTCCTTCCTTAACGTCCTCCTCTACCTGATGCTCTCCTGAAATACAGATCATCACGTCACAAAGATAACAACACACACACAGCAGCTGATGGAGAAGAAAAAGCCCATGAGCCCCAAATATTCTATCCAAACAGGCTAATTATTATAAATATATATATATCTGGGAGTGTTGGTGTGTTTGCGTGTGTGTCCTCACCATTGCAGGTCAGAGCGGTGCAGACCCAGTTTCCACAAGCACACACACACTTGTTACACTCCATCCGAGTTTCAGCTCCGTCCTCGAACACCTCATCCTCCAGAGCACACTCTTCACACACACACACACACACACACACACACACACACACACACACACACACACACACACACACACACACACACACACACACACACAGAAGAACACACACAGGTAAGAAAAACTGCTTAAACAATCTGATACGGTTGAGTTTTTCTATTATTTTCTACATCATCTGAACAAAGCTTGTCTCATTATTTGTCACATTCAGTCTGGGTTCATATACTTATTATTGCCATTTATTTTTTAAATCCTGGAAATAATAAATAAACATCGCTATTTGATCGTGGATTCTTCACGTGTGTTTCGTTACTTCTCTCATATGGATGGTAGGTGGAGGTCAGACAGTTGGTGAACTCTGTTAAACTCAGCTTCCAGTCTGCATTTTCATCCGACAGCTCAATCAAAGCATCGACACACAGAGACCTGAGACACAGACAGAGACATTAACTATTGATTAAAATGTTTTGTTTACAGAAAATCATATTTAAAACAAATCAAAATTTGCTGTTAAGTTGTTGGTGAATGACTATATTTACTTATTTCCGTTTGTATAAAATGGAACGTCTTAACAACCACACTCCCAACCTTTATCTTCTTCTGTGTGTGTGTGTGTGTGTGTGTGTGTGTGTGTGTGTGTGTGTGTGTGTGTGTGTGTGTGTGTGTGTGTGTGTGTGTGTGTGTGTGTGTGTGTGTGTGTGTGTGTGTGTGTGTGTGTGTGTGTGTGTGTGTGTGTGTGTGTGTGTACCTCAGCAGCGTGTTAGTCTCCAGAGTATTAGAGTACGTGACGTTGAGGGCCGTCTCATTGTGCTTCAGGAAGCTCAGGAACTCTTTGGAGTCGAGCTCTGAATCCCCGTTATCGTACGTCTGTAACACACAAACATGTTTAATTAGATCTTAATGACCTCATTATTGTCCTACAGCTCGTAATTTATCAGGTTGTCCAGTCGTCAAAAATGTGTACCTTGAAGTAGGTTTGCAGGAGCGTATCGGCTGAGGTCACATTTGAGGCGATGTTGTCAGATTCAACCTCCTCCTGAACCCACTGGATCACTCTCTCTCTCAGCCAATCACGGTCTGACAGGAAGCACACCACTACACATACAAAGAAAACGGTTAACGTCAATAAATGTGAGTTCTCTTTAAGGGAAACTTCTGTAGTTTTCAAGCTGCAGACTTACTGGGGCTCACATCTGTCTTTGTTGGTTTCTCTGCAAATAGAAACACACAAACAATTGTCACAACTCACACACACTGCTTTAACTGTCTGTAGGTGTGTGTGTATGATGTATTTGTGTGTGTGTGTGTGTGTGTGTGTGTGTGTGTGTGTGTGTGTGTGTGTGCACTGACCCAGACAGTGTCCTCTGTGCTCCACATGTATCTTGGTCTGGGTGATGCAGGCGTCTCTGTGCAGCTCACAGTGGTTCCTGTAGGACCTGCCGTTGCTGCCACAGACCCAGTTCTCCGTCACGTCACACTGCTGCAGAGAAAGAGGAGGAATTCCAATTCATGACAATTAGTCTTTGTGCTATGAGGCTACATAATGCTATTGCTTTCTTTTGTGCATTTGTGGCAGTTAAGTAACATTTTCAATGCAGGACTTTTACTTGTAATGGAGTATTTTAACTCCACCACTCCACCACTTCAGCAGCTTTTACCTGCAAACAGCGACAGACGGGTTCTCCTCTGTCGGTCGACACACACTCTCGACCGGCACCGCAGAAAGTCCTGGCACACACTGATTGATCCTGACACACACACACACACACACACACAGACTGAGAAATCTGTATCACATTTTTGTATTTCTGGTTTGTATAGGAAACAATGAAAAGAAGTGAAAAGTGTGTGTTTCAGAGTCCAGATGGTGACCTTTAACCTCCCACTGAGACCCACGCCGTTTTGAATGACAATGACTCTTTCTCAACTCTCACACACACACACACACACACACACACACACACACACACACACACACACACACACACACACACACACACACACACACACACACACACACACACACTTGTTATTATCGAGCCAGCTGCACAGCGATGCAGCTCATTGTTGAATTTTTGATTTAAAGCTGGGTCTCCTAAAACTACCTCTCCAAAACTGAAGATTGTAACCTTCCTGCAGGATTTATAGCAGGACTGCATTATCTTTAGCTAGGTGTGCCCAATAAACTGTCAGTGTACGATACACACACCTCAACACACGCAACTTCAGAAACATAGATTCTCCTAAACAGATGATTACGTTCAAACTCCACACATTCCTGTAAACTTACAAGTTAGTACACACACATGTTTGCACATGTGAGGACCCTCAGTTACATGACGCAATCCCTCCTTACTTTAATCATCACAACTACATGTCTGACTCTGACCCCTAAATCAAGAAAATGATAGTAATTCTAATCTGAATCCTACATCTAAACGGTCCACAGAAGAAGAGAAGATTGGACGAAAAGTCGTCACTTTTCCAAAAATATTCCTTTTTTTTATATCTTTATCTCAGGGCCTAAAACTCAAATTGCTGCACACAAAGAGGATACAAGAACACACACACACACACACACACACACACACACACACACACACACACACATACTCACTCACTCACTGACAATAGATACATCTGCCACCTCCAGCTGACATCTGCTGCACCGCAAACCTGCTGTTAGCAAACAGCTGACTGGACACACACACATCACACACACACCACACACACACACACACACACACACACCACATACACGCACACTGCAGTGGTGTGTTGGAGTAATAACAAGTTCATGTCTGATCTTGTTAAACAATTTCTCCTCCTCATTTTGAATCTTTTGTCCTCTCAGTCTCTCTCGTTGCTCTGCTCTTCCTCTACATTCATCTTTTCATCCTCATTATTCTATATATTCATGCTTCCTTTTTGCCTTCGCACAGACCGACTTTGCCGTCTCTAGCCACATCTTTTTATATTTTACATGTATAGTTTGAGCTCAGTCTCACAAATGTGATGAATGATTTTGCCTTTCTGACTCAAAGGTGATAAAACAGCTGCAGAGGAAACAAAGTGAGCGTGTTTGAAGCTGGATTACAGCTGGAGGGGCTGACACTAAAGATGAGCTGCTGACAGCCATAATCACACACATACCTGAGGACCTGCTTCAGCAACAGTTCCAGAGCAAAAACACATTTCACATTTCACCTCCACATACCAACTTCACCCTTAAAAGCCTAGCGCAGCATCGATGATGAAAAATGTTGTCATTGTTTAGTTAATTTTCCTGCTGTCAGAGGTCAACATCAGTCTTTTCTAAAGTGACAACTTGTGATTTACATTCAAGAAAAGAGGGAAATGAAAAGATAATTGGAAATGTCATCACTGGAAATATGTTTCGAAGTTTCCCCGTTTTTTCTTTAATATATGCATTTAATCTGAACGCTTCTCTTGTTTTCATGTGTAGCTTCTCAGAAATACAAGAAGACATAACAGGAGCATGCACATCAATCTGCTCAGCTTTAATTAACCCACGCTGTGATTTCTTTAATGCGTCATGATTAGTGAAAGTCAACAGTGTCTCATATATTTGTTTTAAGTAAAAAACAAACAAAAAACAATTCATTCACACTTTGAGTTTACCTTGGCCAGAGGAGAGGAGGAGACGGGAGGAGAGGAGAGGAGCAACATCAGCAGGAGCACTGAGACGGTCAACATCTGGAGGAGAGAGGAGAAGAGACAGGGGAAGAGGAGGATAGAAGAAGAGGAAAGAGGAAAGAGGAGAGGAGGAAAATTATGGAAGAGAAGAGAGAGGAGAGAAGAGAGGAGCAGACAGGAGAGGAGAGGATAGAGGAGAGGAGGGAAAAAAAGGTAAGAGATGAGATGAAAGGAGAGAAGAAGTGAAGAGAGGGGATGAGAGGAGGAACCAAGAGAGGAGAAGAGAAAATGAGGAAAAATAAGAGCGGACATGAGAGGATAGAGGAGAGGAAGACAAAGGGTAGGAGATGAGATGTGATGAAAGGAAAGGAGAGAGGAAGAGAAGAGAGGAGACAAGAGGAGGAATGAAGAGAGGAGAAGAGAAAAGGAAAGGAGAGAAGAAGGGAAAAGAGGAGACAAGAGGAGAGGAGGATATGAAGGAAATGTTGGATTTGTTAATAATCATTCAATTAACTGAATACAAGGCAAATATTTACAATTTTAACAATAAAACTACTTCTTTTACTAATGCTATCACAACTACCACTAATATTACCATTACTATGAATACCAATACTACTATTAATAACAACACTACTACTAATAATAATAATACAGCAGGCGTACCGTGCCAGTCTAACCACAGCTCGTCCAGAAGCTGTTGCTCTGTAATCAACCAGTCAGCATTAAAACAGCCTGTAAGAAGCAGCAACTCCACAGCTTTTGATCAGCAGCAAAAAGTAATCAATGAACCAGTCAGTCAATCAATCGGGAGGTTAATTCATATCCAAATATCCAAAGTATCAGTATGGATCCATTTAGCTGAAGAGTTGTATATCCAACGATCAGTGAAGCCGTCTGCTTCGCTCTGCAGTGAAACAACGTCTGAGTTAGGAAGGAGGAGGGATGCTGAGGGAGAAAGGAGACCAGCTGTCCAGAGTCACCCCCCCCCCCTCCCTCCCTTCCTCTTTCCCTCCCTCCTTCCCTCCTCCCTCCTCTGAAACACACATAAAACACACACCCACAATCTGTCTTCTGGAGGAATGATGAGTTAAAGACACACGACCAGCTGACATGTTGAGACAACGTTAAACAGCCAAAAGGCAAGAGAGGAGGTGAAGGTACACTGTTTAGCCTTCATTTTTACCCTTAAATACCACAAAATGCTCAATAAACCTACAAATAACATAAAGATATATAATGTAATTTGTATAGCACTAGTAACTTACTGTAATTAACACATTCAAATATTTAAAAAGGCCACATAGCAGTCACTTCTGAGGTCAAGAAAAAGGATAAATTAACAGAAATATGCGACTAGAGGAGCAGAGATATACAGCAACAACTGTGAAAAGATAATTTTGACTTAATGCATAATGTGAGAGAGACTCAAACTAACTTTGATGCTTTGATGTTATTGTTGACTGCTACATCTCCGCCCTTAATAATCCCGTCACATCTGGATGAATTGTAGTCATGTCTGTCTTTTCATAGGAATTATCTACACACAAAAATATATAGTAAGTATTTTTAAAGGAACCGTTTTTTTACACATCTATCTATCTATCTATCTATAATTTAAACTCTCTAACAGTATGTTGTAGTGTCACACTGTGACCAGCAGGGGGCAGAGTCTCCTTATTGGTCTTTATTGGTGGAACAATGCTGCCTGGCCACAGCTTTTTCTTTCTATGAATTAAGTTGTTGTATATTTCAATAAACACAGCATGAACAAAGATTTGAAGGTCTATAATGCTTTTAACAAGTCAGAGCCACATGATAACGTAATAATGCAAGCTGCCTTAAATTTGCAATTAACTAAATTACCAAAACCAGTTGAACACCCAGTGAATCCTGTAGGTATCGTGGGGCCACTTCATAATCCATCCTTGAGAACTTGAAAACTCAATATCCCAAAGTCCCATCAACGTAAACAGGTTTGTAATCCATATTTTACAGATATTATCCTCACACTTCATGTTTCAATGAATCTCTTTGTCCTCTCTGAGGGAAGACACATGTGTATCATCGCTGGGTTTTTAAAATGTTTTTTTAATATTTAACCTTTATTTAGCTAAAATAATCCCATTTACAAGATGGCAGCGTAAAAGTTTCACCACATAACCCCCAAAAATCACATAAGAGAGACGACAGACTTAAAACAAACAAACTAGAAAATTGCATCAATCAAAGAATTGAAATGTAAATGTTTTAAATGTCTCCTTAGCTCACACCAAGAAAGACTTTCACTAAAGACGCTGCGGAGTTAGTTTTTAGGAGTCAGTAGAACACGAGACGAGGAGGCAGATCATATAATATGACCTTATACACTAAAATGTTCCAGAGACAAATCGTACAGCAACATGATTAACTGAAACTAGCATTTTTAAAGAGGATGAATTTTTTTTTAATGTTCTTTTTTGTCAAGTTCAATCTCAACGTTTTTCCCAATTTGTCCCGCTCTCTCTCTCTCTCTCTGGTGTGACAGTCAGCTGTGTGTCAGAAGATGAGGTTCAGATGAACCCACCCGCCTGGTGTGCGCTGTAACACCAATGGTGCGCTCTCTAAAAATACAACAGAGGGGTCAGCCAGAGTGTGAGCACATCTTTTGCTTGTGTATGTGTGTGTGTGTGGGCTCTTTTAAGGAAAGGTATGTTATGAGCTTAATGCAAGACGATAACAGAGGTGTGAAACATGCAAAGACACACTGAAATGTGCACACACACACACACACACACACTATTACACAAACACACACGTGAGGTGTGAGAGGCAGGAGTTTGGAGATGATGACAAGAGCTAAAAGTCTGCTCACCCTCTCTTCGTGTCGTTGAATCTCTTCTGAACAGAACAAGACACGATACATTATTAGTGTAGGGCCTTCCACAACAACAAGCATGCATGTAGACACACACACATGTAAAGTCCTGCAACATAATTCTTAAAAAATATGAATTAATGTTTTCATATTTTTTTTCCATTCATCTTTAAAGCTAGGTCTTGAGAACCTAGCACGAGTACGTCAGATTCACAAAGTTGGCAACACAGACAGACCTTCAGCCCTTCCTCCAAAGCCACTCCCTCAAAATGATCGTTATGAACGTGAACAACAAACATGGCTATTGTTAGTTTTCACAGCTGCTGCAGCTACAAAAGAAAACCTCTTGACCTAGAAGTTGGTAGCAGTGGAAATCTGAAAGTTTATCTTGCTAAATAACTTAAACGTTAAAGAAATGATGTAAAATGTCACTTGACTAAAGATTTATTGATTCCCGGGACAATGTCGACTACATCTTCAAAAAAGCGAGACAGCAGCTCCCTCGGGAAGCCGAGGAGCTTTAAAACCAGCCAGCCCACCAAAGTCTGTGGTGTTCTCACATTCATCATTGTCTCATTGTTTGGAATCCTCTCAGTTAAACAAAAAGACAAACTGATCAACGGACACAAACAACTCCAACTCAAGGATTTATTCTCTTCACAGCCTAAAAGGCGATGCAGGCCGCAGACTGAAAGTCCCAACGGCCAGAAAATGACAACAGACTTGTATCACTGCTCCGGTCACTTTAACATTTTAGGATGCATCATTGTTGTTTATTGTAGTGCATTGTTGTGTTTTCTTATCTTCCAGTGGCAAAGACAGTTTTCCATTTTATGCAAAGTTATTAGACAATAAAGTAATCTGAATCTGTTTGAAGCAGTGTGCAGCAGAAAGCATTGTGATATACTTCACAAACGCAAAAATAAATTGCATAAGTGGAAAAAAACACCAAACCACTTCAAATCTATGGGGTCGCAGAGGAAATGTCCATGCAACGCCACTGTTAAACTGTCATCAAATATTCCATTGTTTGAATTTTTTAAGCGAGGCAAATGACAAGAAAATTAAAGTAAAAAACTTTGGTGGATCCAATCTTTCCAAATTCACCTCCAGATGGTAAAACCGTTTCACACAGAGATTCATTGTGACGGTTTTATGAGTTTGGCACAAGCTCTTTTCACCGGAAGCTGTTTGGAACGGGATAAAGCCTTTTTTTTTTAAAAGCAGTCCTGTGGTGTCATGCAGACTTTGTAAAGAGCATAAATTGTTATTTAAAGATTCCGCTTTGAAAAAAAAAGTCATGAGTTGAAAGAAGAAAGTAGTTTAAAAATCTTTCTGAGAATCTGTAGTTTCCCAATGTTTTGTTGTCCTTATGTACCCAGAGGAGGCTCATTGTGCTCATTCTAATTGCTAATTATGAGACATGCTTTCTAGATTTCATGAAAAAAATGGAGCTCACTGCATTGTTAAGATACAGTAAAGACATGGATATAGTGGAGCAGTGTCTACCCTGAGACGAGAATGAAGTCACTCTCTCTCTCTCCGTGCTGTTAGCAGAGCTTTGTCGACATGCTGCTGCTGCTTTTAGTGCATGTTCGTGCATGCGAGCGTGACCCGCTAGCTAGCTAACGGCCGCCGCTTTGCACTGCTCTCATACGGCGGTTACAGTTGATAACGAAGTCCCGACCGACAGCGTAAACCATGTTAGGTCTGTCAGCACTTTTGCCGTAGTTTGCACTGTTAGCGCTCTTAGCACCGTTAGCTATGAGCTGCTGGCTCGCTGCCGACATGTTGAGAGCCGTTGAGAGACAATCGAAACGCTCCCAATCTCGTATCTTGCGCCTTTAAACCAGCAGCGTTGTGTCAGTGTTAAAGACACAATGCCATCCCGTTTGAAAGAAAAGTTGTGCATGTGTTGTCACATGGTGCAACCACTGATTCACATGAATCGAGGGGAACTCTCCTCTTCACTACACACACACACACACACACACACACACACACACACACACACACACACACACTAATAATGGCCCCGAGGAAACCAGTGTGCATTTGACATTATCACAAGTTCTCTGGAAAAAAACACAGCAACCACAAATTTTCCAAGCTGATAAAAGAAGCCCGGAGCGTCGCAATAGCTCATAATGAGTAACCCCTCCCTCACCTTGCAGTTGTCAATGGTCGTCACTTTACATGTTGAGTTATTTTATCTGTGAGTAAAGACACAGTTTTGAGTATTTTACCATATTACTTTAGTGCCTTTTTTATCGCACAAAAAAATGTACGATAGTCACCGTCAGACTCTTTAGCAGCCGGGAAGAGAAAGAACGATCGAGACCTGTTGCCCTCGTTACTTCAACATGTTCATTTAAATTGAAAAACATCACATGTGTAATTCATGGCAAAATTCAAACGGCTCTCTCCGTTGACTACCGTACAGTTATTTCCGAAATAAGGTCCCACGGTGGTCAACACAGAGGGGCAGGACTTTGCCTCTCTAGACCCTTTTTGAATTTTCATTCATAAAATGTTCATAAAGGTTGATGAAAGCATTTTCCGAGTAAACGGTGATGCTGAAGGACTCACTTCTTCTTCTTCTTCTTCTTTGATATTCAGCAGTATATACAAGCAAACATAAACCAAATATTTTTAAAATGAGAAGATTGATACCACTCTCATGTCTGTAGGGTGAATATGAAGCTACAGCCAATTAGCTTAGCTTAGCACAAAGACTGAAAACAGTAAAAACAGACAGATTGACTCCAGGCAACAAATAGTTTGGCACGTAACCCACCAAAAAATATGTATATAAGTATATATAAGATATATCTAGTGACCTTTGGAGGTGCAAGTGAGCATTATTTTGTTTCCATTTTCTTCTCCTGTACCGAAGCATTATCACCTGTTTTTTTTCCAAATGCTTATAAGAATAAACTCATTTAGCCAGAAAACTCACTGATATTCCCACCCAAACACAAAAACACAAATCCCACCTGACCAAGATCACCAATCACGTCGCCTCCCTTCTCTCTTCATGTGCATTAAAGGCCCATTTTAGCAAGAGCTTTGTACCTACAGCCACACGGGCTTAAAATAAATAACCTCTCCTTAAGTTACAAGAAACCAAGTCTGTGGTTTAGAGTGATAATCCATGTCTGTCTGTCTGTCTGTCTGTCTGTCTTCTCATTCAAATTTCTCCAGAGTTTTTTATAGAAACTATCTACAAAGTGTGTTCCAGCCTCACAGCGTTGATGGAAGGTTTGTGGATTTTACATGTAAGTTTGTTTACTCAACAATATGCCAACCGAACAGAGAGACGTATAGAGAAGAATAGAGCGACATGACCGGGACCTGCAGCCATTGTGTCCAAATACAATATCAGACTTCCTTGAGATGCCAGACTCCACAAACACTCACATGCATGCCTAAGAGTTGAATAGCAGGCAACGAGGCACCAGGCCCACTTCCTCTGCTGTGGGGGGGACAAAGAGGGAGAGAGAGAGAGAGAGAGAGAAGGAGGCTGGCACAAACTAGAGTCTCACACTCATTTCGGGTCAGTCCTCTGGACACAAACTGCTCTCATCTGTCTGCTGCTGCACCGACTGTCTCACTGTCGACTCGTCTGAATGAACGTTGCATTGGTTCATCTGTCTGTCTCGCTCAGCTGTCTCTCTCAGACGTCTCTTTAAGCCGTCTCAGGGTCACATTCTGCAGCTCAAGTTGTGAGAACAACACACAAACCTGCGGCTGGAGGAAGACCAGCAAAAAAACAACAACACCTTAAACAACTGGAAGACATCTGGACCGGTGCAAACCACCTCACATACGAACAGCTTCTGCTGCCGCTGAGGATCAGGAGAAAGGAAGGCGCCTTGCTCAAAGTAGCTGCTGGGGAAGAGGAGAGCAGCCACTTCACCAACGTTGTTGAGATTTTCTCAGGCCAACTGCAATCCTAAATCAGGTAAAGTGTGTGTGTGTGTGTGTGTGTGTGTGTGTGTGTGTGTGTGTGTGTGTGTGTGTGTGTGTGTGTGTGTGCGTCCATCTGGTGGATTCTTGAACACAACTTGCAGCCCACAACAACAAACTTCAAGGTTAATGTTGGTTTCAGGACAACATCTAACAAGGCACATGGACGAAAAACCAACAAACAAAAAAACAGGAGTTAATGTAAGAAAGCGAGTATTACAGAGTCGAAAATATAAACGTTTTGAGCAAAATATGGAAATTAAAAGGAAGAAATTCAATGGGACATTTTTGTTTAAACTATTTTAGTCTTTATCAGTTTATCATTTGTCTGTTTTGTTTCCTTAGATTCATATCTCACATTTTCATTATGTTGACACTTTTAATTGGAGACTATTAATCATTTAAATTATAAATAATATTTATTATCGGATTAAAAACATCCTCATGTCTGAGCGAGGTCAATGGTTCCTAATTTATTATCCATCAATAACCAGCATAGGAAAGATATGTGTGTGTGTGTGTGTGTGTGTGTGTGTGTGTGTGTGTGTGTGTGTGTGTGTGTGTGTGTGTGTGTGTGTGTGTGTGTGTGTGTGTGTGTGTGTGTGTGTGTGTGTGTGTGTGTGTGCGTGTGTTATCAAGACAGGATGCAGAACAATACTGAGTGCTGGATAGTCGACACACACACACACACATATGCATGCAAAGGTCAGGGGGAAAGTCTATAGAAGGAAGTAATATTGTTATTAATGATGCTGGGAGCACTTGTGAAAGGCATAAATACACACACACACACACACACACAGTTTGTTAAAAGCCTTCAGGTTTCATAAAAACAGGAAGGGAGGGGCATTTAGGGGCGTTTAATAAATAAGGGGATTTTAGGTTCACAAAAGATTAAATGAAAATGCCTTTTACACTCTGTATCACTGGTCATATTTTGCACCTATAAAACAATATATGCAAATAAAAAAGTCTGTATTTTTATACTAAATCTTAAAAAACAAGATATGGTGTGTGCTTACATAAGCTGGTACCAACCAATTTCAGCCAATAATATCATGACATCCATCCATCAATCAATCCAGGAGGTGTGTGTGGAGCCACAGTCCTCTGTAACATTATAAACCCGCCCACTTTTTTTCCGACCAGTAGCTCCTCGCAGGACGTTTCACTGGAGAACACGTCACAATACCGAAGCTAAAGACGCTCTAACTTCGTTTTTATTGGGACAATCGTTAATTGATGTTTTCAGGTTAAAGACAAAAAGTGTTGGTATGAGCCACACATTTGGTACAAAGTCGGGTTTGTCAACTATCCAACCAGTAAGATGCAAAATATGGGATTCAGAGTGTTAATATAGCAGCAAACAGCTGTTGTTTATGTAGAGATATAGTTGAGTAATATCTACCTGAGCAGAGAATGAAGTCCTTCTCCCTCTGTGTGCGTTGTTATACGAGCTTCTCCTTGCTTTGCTGACATATCGGTCATGGTTTTAGTGCATGTTAGTGAGCGTGAGCGTGCTCCACTGGTTAGCTCCACTGGTTAGCTCACGGCCGCCGCTCTGCACCTCTCTCATGCGGCGGCTACAGCTGAGAGCACCGTCCTGACCGACAGCGCCGTTGCAGATTGTAGTCATCAATTTCTCCAAACAGTGTATTTCATTGAGCATTGTGGTCAGTTTGGCCTGCAGACACTTCCTTGTGACAGCTAACCAAAAGTACTAGATAAGGATATTCATCCAGGGCCGTGAGATCGTCCGGGATTTCTCCCAGGTTTAATGGGACCCAAGATGTAGTTATGTCTTTTCTTTTCCCACAGGGAGATTAAGTTCATCTTATTTTAGTTTTTCATGAGAATTTCATAAGAACGCAGCTTCTGAAACAGACTTTAAAAACTAAACGTTACATAAGAAAGTTGAAGTTAATTTATCATAATTCTTCTGCAGCGTGTTAAAGGCGTGTTAAAGTCCCGATCCACTCAAAACATGCGTTCTGCTTATTGTTGTGTCCCCTGGTTGTTTGATCTCCACTGTGCAGACTGATGTGTGTTCAGAGTTTGACATTCATCTGCTGAAGGAGGGAAATTTAAATCTGGGTTTAAGACGTGCACGTACGAGCACGATTATGTCACATTACAACAATCCTGGAAGCCAATCATGTTCCAGTGTGAAACACACACAAGTGTGATGAGGAAACTTGAAACCTCCAGTGCGCACACACACACACACACACACACACACACACACACACACACACACACACACACACACACACACACACACACACACACACAAACACACACACATACACACAGTTGACTTTTCAGTGAAGTAGGAGACATGTTGCAGGAGTTAAACATATTAATATAGATTGTGGACTTATTTAATGAGGGAAAAGGTGTGGATGTCATTTTAAGACAATATGACTTTGTAATTGATATTTTTTTGTGGAAAATAAAAATGTATGAGACACAAATTATCATTCAAAGCAAAGAATATTCATGTCTTTAAAAAGAGCTTAGAATTGAAAAAAGTGAGCATTAACAGCTTAATCACATTAATATCTAAGAATGTAATCAATTAATTCAATCACTCTAAAATGATCTCTCTTTGTTCTTTGGTTGTGTGTTTTTCTTTCTCCTCTCAATAATCTAAATAATCTACCCACTAAGTGCTTCTTATGTCGGTTGTTTAATTTTGGTTACAAACTAATTAATTTGCCAAAAAAGAGACCCAAATGTACAATAAACAAAGTTAAAGATGAATTTGACCGATAGCATTATTATGTCTTTTACACATTTTCTATAGATATCGCGACAGTGAATTATTTCAGGCTGGTCTTATACAGCGTTCATATGAAAAATAATGCGTTGTAATTGGTAGATATCCCATTAAATTATTTTGTATATTATCCACAAAATCATGAACAAGGAAATATAAGAACCGCCAAAACACAGACACATCAGTTGGTTGGGGGGTGGATGAGTTTGTTCCCCGTGTGAAACAAGAAGTCAACGTTGATTTATTTATCACGTAACGTCCATAGTTATCTTAACCCAAATGGCAATCTTTTGGCATACTACATATTTTACGATATTTTACGAAACCTAACTACGTAGTTTTGTTGCCTAAACCGAGTATTTTTTACTGTAAAGACGGAACTTTATTTTGAAAAGTCTGTATGCATGTAACGAGCGGAAACAAACAGATACGTAGATTATTTTGGCCATGATAATTGTGATTAACTGTGATCAACTGTGATACCACTCTGGATCTTATCAATACATTTAACCTTTCAGTCGAAGATAATCCCCTAAAACTGAGAATTGCTGGTCCAGACTAGAGACATTCTTTGTCTGTTTCCTTGTTAGATCATTTTGGCTGTGATAATTCATATGGCACAAATATTTTGAGGTTTTATTCTAATTTTGGAAGTTCAACCTTTGCTTCCAATCATAAGCCGAATAATAAACTGCGTAACCAAAGTACAAACACCGCATTGAGGACAAAAATGTTCCCATTAAAACCGAATTTTTTGATCCCACGGCCATTACAGGATAACATAATGCATGCTGTTGTATCAGACCTTTAATTGGGAGCCCTGGCTAAAATATCTACAGACAAGAGAAGAGAAGGCAAAAAAATATCATATGAGGTTTTATGAGATCATTCCCGTTCCCAAAGAGATGGATTATATAAGTTGTATTGACTCGTTAGCAAGCACTTTCTCTCAGGACAAAATGAACTCCACTGCTGTTTCAAGAATAGAGAAACAATATATTATTATTATTATGTTGGTTTGTTTCTTAACAAAACTCTCATATTGTTGAGTGAAATGAACGTCAGAGCCTCAAGAAGCTGCTGGCCGAGCTTTGGACTTGTAGCATTGTTTGGATTTTACAGGGAAGAAAATAATAGTAGTAGTAATACACATCGCATGCATAAACATACGCACACATATCAAAATGTGTGTGTGTGTGTGTTTACAGTAGACATCTAGTTTTCCTTCCCCAGAGACAGACGGAGTGGAGTGTGGGAACCGAGAGTGAAGCTAAACTAAGACATCGGCACAGACGTTTTTATTAATGGGGTCAGGGCCGCGCCGGAGAGAGGGTCATGGGGTCGAGATAATACAAGAATACACACACACACACACACACTCACACACACACACAGGCACACACACACACACTCACACACACACTTGCTAACCACCAACACCCTAACCAACCAGCAAAAACGTTATTCTTCAATTTTTTTACTTTTTTCAACAAATCTTCTGAAAATTGGCAAAAGAAAACGCAAATGAACACGTTTAATCCACTACTTTTATATTAAGAGATGATTCATGGAGATAAACAGCAGGTGCCATTTTTTATTATTGCAGAAAAGGGAAGCTTTTGAAAGAGCAAAGAGAAACGTGAGGGGAAAATGACATCTATGTTTGTTTCATGTATCAATTTGTAGAACATTAAAACGTCATAACTGGTCCACAGATCTGGATCAGTTTCCTAATAATAATAAATGAACATCTCAGAATGAAAACAG
The DNA here is from genome assembly GCA_032191485.1 of Leptoclinus maculatus. Taxonomy (NCBI): domain Eukaryota; kingdom Metazoa; phylum Chordata; class Actinopteri; order Perciformes; family Stichaeidae; genus Leptoclinus; species Leptoclinus maculatus. The sequence goes on from JAVDOI010000016.1 coordinate 734,454, forward strand.
AGCTCGATGTGCAGTAAACTGTGTACAGCTTACAGCCTTTATAATTCATGTTACCGGGTGGAAGTAACGTAAGAAACTTAGGTTTAGCTGCTGCTTAATGCTGATGTTACGTTTAAACTCATATTATTATTAAATGAACCGGTGGCGGTTCCTCAAAGTTTCCTAAACATTTGTTATTGATTGTGAATTTCATTGTCATTTATATGTGTTGCAAACAACAGACATATCATCAATAAGAAGAACAGATACAGGACATGAAGACAAACCATCAGCAAAGTGAAATTTAAGTCAGTAGTAGTTTTTGGTTCCTCCTGCAGCTTCTGGAGCTTCTTAAGATGCTCTCAGCTACGGGTTTAATCATTAATCGTTTTTCCCGGACATTCTCACCTCATGAGAGGAGATTAGGAGAAGCCTAAATGTGACCCTGCTCATGAAACCTGCCTGTGCTCTCTGATCTTCAGGTGAATATTTGTTCCTGCCGACTGACCGGCTGAGAGACAAATAAATACAAAAGTCTGTGCTGAGCTGTCATGGCAGACTGGAGCCTGCTGGGAAACTTCCTGGAGGAAGTACAGGAGCACTCTACCTCTGTTGGCAAGGTTACAACACACACACACACACACACACACACACACACACACACACACACACACACACACACACACACACACACACACACACACACACATACACACAATATGATTGATGATAACTCCCAATAAAATATAAATAACTATTTACCTTAAATTAATATTTTAAGGGTGTCACAAGAGTCCTTAAACAATTCCTCCTCTTGCATTATTCTTATTTCTAAGCCAGCGGTACGTTTCATTTAAACTTTATTAGCCCTGACTTATGAAACAAAATACATGAGAAACATCTGCAGCTGACACGAACAACTGAAATTGGGAAATCAGTAAGACATTACTAAACTAAACAGACCTTTTATAGCATTTTCAAATGTCCCAGAAGTTAATATGTCCCGATTATAATCATTATTTCTTTCTATATCATTGTTTCTGAGGGTTTCATACATCTTTCTCTGTTGTTTTTGGCCTCACAGGTGTGGCTGACCATCCTGTTTATCTTTCGTATCCTGGTGCTCGGGACGGCGGCTGAGTCGTCGTGGGGAGACGAGCAGGAAGACTTTAACTGTGACACCGAACAGCCGGGCTGCGAGAACGTTTGTTACGACCGAGCTTTCCCCATAGCTCACATACGATACTGGGTAATGTGCAAACTAATGTCATGTGACTAAAACAGACACAAAATGAAATAGCAGGGCCTCATATTTATGTAACTGGTTGTTGTTTTAATCTGTTAAATCACATAAACTTATTGCTTAAAATCGTAAATCTGGCTGATCTCCTCGCAGGTGCTCCAGATCGTGTTCGTGTCCACTCCCAGTCTGATCTACATGGGCCACGCCATGCACACTGTCCGCATGGAGGAGAAGAGGAGGAGCAGAGAGGAGGAGGAGGGAGAGGGGGGAGAGAGGGAGGAGGACCAAGGAGGGGGTGAAGGAGGGGGACGAGAAGAGAAACCCGGGAGGAAAGCAGAGAAAGTCAGAGGAAAGGAGGATAAAGGTCAATCGGCAGGTCGAGTCCGTCTGAAGGGAGCGCTGCTGCAGACGTACATCCTGAGTATACTGCTACGGAGCATCATGGAGGTACATGCTAGTCCTACAGACCAGGGCCCAGTCCCAATGTCCCCCCATAAGGCCTTAAACCCTGAACCCTGAGAGGCTGCAAGGGCTTGAAAGGGTATAAACATGAACAGCGAAATATCCCAATACCTTGATTACTCCAAAACACGTTACTTTAAATGTCTCTTGCCAAATGAAAATGTGAAATGTGTATTTCTAAGACTTACAGTAAGTTAATTCAGCTGACTGTGATTAAACCTCCATACAGGTGGTGTTTCTGTTTCTCCAGTACTTCATGTATGGAGTCTTCCTCAATCCTCTGTATGTCTGCAAGGTAAAACCAGAAACCTAAATCATTTTGAGTTCTTTCTAAGGTGTAAAACATGATATTCAGGCCCCACAGTCGTATCATCTCTCTCTCTCAGGCCTGGCCGTGTCCGCATCCAGTGAACTGTTACGTCTCCAGGCCGACGGAGAAAAACGTCTTCATAGTGTTCATGATGGCTGTGTCCGCCGTCTCTCTGGCCCTCAGCGTGCTCGAACTGCATCACCTGGCGTGGAGACACTGCTGCAGGTACATGTTTTTGAGTTTCCAGATAAAATGCCACAATGTGTGTGTTTGTTGAGTTCTTTCAAGTCTAGAGAAATTAAAGCACAAACATTAGATATTAAAAAAGACACTGTTGGCTGTCATCAGTGGTGGAAAGTACAACTTTACTCAAGAACTGCACTTATTTACCTTTTTGAAGTACTTGAGTAATTCCATTTTCTGCTACTTTGTACTTCAATTTAACTACATTTCAGAGTAGTTGGACTTGGACTTGGAATTATCGACTTTCGATTTGGAAAGGATTGCAGCTTAAAACAAGAGACAAAGACTTTCAAACAGGGAACAAGTTATAGCAAAAACCATAAGACAATGACAGTTTCAGGATTTCCAAAGGTTACTCGTTTATTCGCAATTTGCAGTTTTGATGCGTATCTGACCCGACATGTGGCCGCCCTTTATCTAATGGTCAAAGTTACAGTAAAGTTTGTTGCCTGCTAGACTTAAAACTAAATCCAGCATGTCCATATTAACTTATTGACTTTGAGTCTTACAACTACAAAACCACCTGTGGTTCTCAGTAGTTGACTCTCAGCGGTTATTTAAAACTAAGTATTAACAGAAACTTACAGGTGAATAAACGTTCAAGTCAGAAAGTTGATTTTCAAAAGTAATTGAAACAAATACAACCTTGTTAAAAAGGATGAAATCAACAGTAGTGGTAATGAATATGCACTTTTTAGAGGAAGGGGAACTCCAAAGATTTTACAGATAACAGTCAGTTTACTCGCCATGAGGAGCACCATTCAGTGAAAACGGACGTTAACGATGTGTGCCGGAGTCTCGTAATGTCCGGAGACATAAATCTGATGATGTTATCTTGGGCTGCAAATTTTAAATTTATGACATTTGAAGCCTGTGTTACAAGCTAGGGGCACCGAGATAGAAAGATATAAGCATTTATCAGCGAGGGGTTAACAAAAAGATACTGTTAGTCACCGATGTAGGACTCTGTAGGTCAGAGAGTCGGGATGCAGAGCAACGTATGTGCAGGATCTTTGTATTAGTCTTGTAGAGGCGGGTTAAACAAAGCTCTTGCAACAACTGAAGTGCATTTCTCGTCTATTTTGAGCATTCAGTGATTCAGCTTTTACTTCCTGGAAATGAACGTAAAGGTCAAACTGTCTGAGGATAAAAAAAAGAGCTGAAATGTGACTTTGCATTTCCTCTGGAAATAAAAAGACAACTTTGAGTAAATTAAGGTTCTTCAAGAGCACAAGACATTGTTTCACAGCCTCTTCGTGGAGGAGGAGGTTAGTTGTGATCCGAGTTTAGCAAAACTAGGTTTAAAATAAGTAAATCAAGAGTTTAATCAATATGGAGATGCTTGCTTACCCAAATTAAAATAAATACATTTGTATGCACTGTATACATTGCATTTTTTTTAAAAGACAGCTTGTTAGCCGAGCGTCACTCATAATGGCTCAGCAGAGAAACTTTAATTTAATCTAGATTAACCCATTTATTATTAATGTAATTCTTCATGGTGAGGTGTTAACTGTCTAAATCTCTTCGTTGCAGGCGGTACTTCTTAAGAGTGAAGGCCGTCCCTCCAGCTAACGTCTCGCTGGCTCGTCCTCTCTCTCTGTCTCCTCCCCCGCCGTCGACCCCTCCCCCGGACTTCAGCCAGTGTGTGATCGGCTCCTCGCACTTCCTGCCCCTCCCCTTCCCCAACCACCGCCTCGCTAACCAACAAAACTCCGAGAACATGGCCACCGAGAAGCACAAAATGGCCGCCGCCGCCGCCGGGGAGGTGAACCTCCTCCAGATGAGCTGCTACTCGACCGCGTGGCAGGGCACAGGCAACGGTCAGATCCAAGATGGCGGATACCTGAGGACCGACACCAGCTCCTTTGCGCCCGGCGGCAGGGAGATGAACGGCGGCCCAGACGGGCTGCTGCTCTGCCCGAACGGAGGGCTCTGTCACAAGGACAAACGGAGGTTCAGCAGAACGAGCCGAACGAGCAGCCGAACGAGAGCAGACGACCTCTCTGTTTAGAAAATTTTACTTCTCACACACCTGCTGAATAAACTGAGACACATTTGATGCATGAACATGTGCACATATACGCATTTAAGACAGTTGGAGGAATCATCCTTCACATTTCCACTGAGTGACTTCATTAGGAAGCTATTCCTTTTGACATTATGCTTTTTCAATGTATTCTCATACAACATTTTGTATATCTTACGAAAAAAGTTTAATTTTTCGTGCGTTTTCCTACTGAAGTCCAGCAACACGTGTCCACTTTTCACTCGTTACATGCATGCAGTCTTTTCAAAATAAACTTCCGTCTTCACAAGAAACAACTCAGTTAAGTTAAGGCAACACAACTACTTGGTTTATGAAATGATGATTCTTTGGGTGGAAATAACTAATGAATCAACGTTGACCTGGTGTTTCACACAGGGTGCGAACAGCTGTCTCCTGGATGAAAGACCATGAGTTGATGAAGCCGCAAAGATTGGGCGGAGACGGGGAGGTCGAGGGTTGCGTAACAGCAGCATGAACGTACTGAAGGTAGAGACAGTCATATTTAAGAGAGACAGCAGCAAGATGATAGGCTAACGATGAAATCGTTTCGTTGTGCTATTGGATAGAAGAGACCAGCGGATCTAAACAGCAAGGAAATTATGAGTGAGCAAACTACACATTTACGATTGTTTGGCCCACGACTCCTACATGCAAACAATCCTTAAAAACTTAAGGTGAGATAGAGATGAAAACTGTGCTCTAATCATATTGCACCAGATATTTCACTCAAGCTGATGGTGAACCTGATCACATCAGAAAGAGTCAAATCTTTGCAGAAACATTTATATTAGATCATCAGCTGTAACGTCGATAGAAGCTGATCTCGGTGGATTGTGGTTGAAAGAGTCGAACCTGTCTTGAGCTGCAGTAGTGCCTTTTTTACTGGATACAGATGTTCATCAGTGGATGTAAATATGAAGCACAAATGCAGATTGCATCTTCACACCAGCACTTTTTCATTTTCTTTTGCATTTCTTCACTTTTTAAAAGTTATGCTCAAATTTCTGATATATATTTTCAAAACTGTGTTTTTTATTTGACTTCTTAGTCATTTTTGAGAAATACTGGCGAGTGTATTTATGTTAATGTCTCATTATGACTATGAACATCTGGACTGAAACACAATGGACGACAATCTTTGCAATCTGAAATGTTTGTTGTGTGTTTTATTTGCAGATTGTACTGTAGTTTGACAAATTACACCGATTATACTATCAGTGATGATTTTACATTGCTGGATATTTCCTATATTGTAGTTTTATATTTATTATTCCACTTTGATAATGTGAATGCTGTATATGTTTAAAAAGCTTTGCAAAATCGGTTTGAGTCTATTTCTCTCTCTAAAAGGCTGATGAGTAAAATAAAATGCAGTTTTTTACATTTTATAGTAGGACAAGCACAGAATAAGTATGACAATAATGAAGCCTCCGGTCTATTCAGGTGTCCCAGTTGTAGGAACGATACCAGGACACTGAAACTGAAGCAGCAAAATGGAATTTAGCCGTCATTAATTAGATTTTTTTGTCATGTTTCTTGTGGGAAAAAAATGCCTATTGTCAATTTCAGGATGCCACATTCTCCCTCTCTCATAATATCACATCAATATTTTCTCCGGTATTTTGATCAAGTAGGTGTGTAACAGCTACAGCTGTCAGACACATTCAAACAACAAATAAACTCAGTATCAGATACTCAGTATCAAAAGACTCGGTTCAGTAATAAACACCCAAAATGTGCATGTCGTTGAATTAGTCATTTGTACCCTTGACACACTTAAATAACTTCTTAACATTGATAATTTTTTGCATATATAACAGAACAGAAACTATCCAACATTGTATTCATTCAAAGAAAACACAATGTTGTGTTTAACAGTCAAAACCTCAAGTTTATCTCTACATCAAGTTATTGTTGCCGCCAATTTAGCATCAACACTGTATAAGAGAGTGACATAATTTAATGATATTAATTTAAAGGAATTAATTATGTAATTTAACACTAATTTGAGGTAACAAACTAAGTGATCTGAGTTCATAATTTGTGCACATACATTATGATAAATTACCTGCGATATGTGTAGTTGAGAAATGCCCAAACAATTGTTCCTGTGAAGCACATTGCATCGCCTGAAGACCCTTCATATTTCCCTTTGACCCCCTCGGTTTATTTCTAACAAGACAGTTAGACAGTTGGCAGCTGGATAGTTTGAGAAAGGGGCACTCTGGTATTTAAAAACAAAGTTGTGCCTTGTTCCCATGGCAAAGGTCCAGCTTGGACAAGGAAGTGATGGGAGAATTTCCATTCAGGTCATCTGGATGCATCAGGAATGTTTGGGAACTCTGATTGGTTTTCTGTTTTTCTTTCCCTCTCTTCCTCTCCTCTCCTCCCATCTGTGGCAGCCATGTTTACACCACGATCCCGCCGTGTGAGCGAAAGGATTCTCCACATGAGGCTGTATGTTGAATGGTAAACCGTTATTGAATTAAACTGCCATACATGCAGGTGTTTGATAGTGGACATCTGATGAGATCACCTGCTGACATTAACAACACATGGGGTAAAATATCAGACATCATACTGTATGTGGAGAATAGTTGGAGCTTTATGTAAAAACAAAAGAGTTGATGGTACCATGTGTAATACAAATGAACTACATGGAGGAGCGTTCTTCGAAAAGCTTGAAATTGAAAGTTATGATAGAAAAGGAAACAAACATGTTTAAAGGAAAAGTGGAAAGGAAATATTTTAGTAGTTGGATCAAAATTGTTAAACAAGTATTAAATTAAATGTGTAACGAAGTTTTATCTGTGATGCATTCACTAATAAACACAGTAACACAAAAAAATGCTGTTAGTTCAAAACAATTCTGTGGACGGTGGCGCCCTCTTGTGGCTAAATATATAACTGCATGGTGAAGGCATCATATCTTTGGTATTATTGTGGGGGTTGTATTTTTCCAGTAGCATTATGAAAGATTTGATTTAGGTGCACCAGTTCTACTGAATGAAAGTTCAGGGATTACTTTTGATTTGCCAGAATTAATGTAGCTGAATTGTCAACATGTTATTTTAACAAGCTTAACAATGAGCTGAAAGTCACTATGAAGCTCTGTAAAGCTGAGGGGTGCTGAAGATTCTTACTAATAATTCTCTGTAGATTCAGCACTACGAGCAACACCGTTCACATTGTCATTTTAATACGTCCTTTATTATAAAAGTTTAAGTTTAGGGGCCAAGGACCTTCAATGACGGTCCCCACGAGTCTAGAAAGACAAACATGTGTGTGTGTGTGTGTGTGTGTGTGTGTGTGTGTGTGTGTGTGTGTGTGTGTGTGTGTGTGTGTGTGTGTGTGTGTGTGTGTGTGTGTGTGTTTGTAGTCAAAGCAGTACTGGTGTTTCCTGTTTCAACACTGACACAAACCTTTGGTGTAAATAGTATTGTAAGCCCATAAAGCCTCACATGACTCCGATGTAAACTGAGTTATGTGTATCACACACACACACACACACACACACACACACACACACACACACACACACATACACACTTACACACTCACACACCTGTTATCCATAATTCTGTACTTTGGTCACGTGCCAGCTGTATTTATATCTCAAAAGGGAGACCCTCGTTTACGTGTGTGTGTGTGTGTGTGTGTGTGTGTGTGTGTGTGTGTGTGTGTGTGTGTGTGTGTACCTTGTTATGTCGCTCTCTTTAAATGTCAGTGTCTTGTGACATTTTTTTTTTTTTCATGTCATACCAAACACACACATAACACACTTTAACTTGTGATTCACTTAAAATCTGTTGTAGAGGTCCGTTTTCTAGTCAACACATTTGATTGTAAATGTTGCATTTTTCTCCCTTGTGAGTCAAACACACAGAGCTCTAAACATGAACATGTCTTATTGCATATAACTGTTTTTTTAATTACATCATATGTGCTTTTGTCCTTGAATATAAAACGTTTCGTAACACACGTTTTATTGTGAAACAGCCACTTGGACCACCAGGGATCAATAAGTCGAGTCTGATAACCCTCCTCCTACATTTTCATTATCCACATAAAGCTTTTCTTTGTTCCTCCTTCTTGTGGTCTACAAAAGTACGATGCATTTTATTTTGATAGTTTTAAACATTTTAAAGATGCTGCATCTCCCACATTCAGTCATAAGGTATATTATTCAGGAGGGGACCGTGTTGTACAACACGGATTTAATTCAATCAGCGCACCAACAACTGGAACATTCTTTATATTGAATTAAGAAAGAGCACTAATTACCTAAGCATAAAATAAAAAGATGGCTGATCACACTGCCTCATCTCTGGCGTACTCTCTTTGTTTTTACTTATTTTATTGTTATCATTATTGTTTTGTATTGTGCTCTGATGTGTTGTACAAAAGTGCTCGCTGTAGCATTGCATTGATGATATTAGGCAATCGATATGTAATAACCTGCCCAGAGACTACGGAGGAAAAGTTAGCTCTCTAGCTAATTTACATTAACATTGAGGTGGAAACTGAAATGTTGATTATTGTGCAGAGTCCCTGGTAAATAAATGAATGAATGGATGAATTATTAATTAATAAATAAAAAGATAGATAAATGAATGAAGGAATGAAGGAATCAAAAATAAATAAATGTGGCTTTTTTTAAATAAGCCAAATTTAAAATGTATTTATTATATATTCTCTTATATAAATTCAAGTAATCACTACCACGGATTATATTCTTAAAATCTGATCATTCTTCTCATGACTGTGTCTCTCCTGAGGTTGAGGTTATTGTTTAGTTGCTCTTGCAGGTTTGGGATCTTCTTGTACATCTGATCTGATATAATACTGATGACCCAGAGGTAACTGTTCATCCTCAGCAGCCTGACTTCTCTGCTGTCCTTGGTTCACCCTTGTTTTGCAGGTCGTCTCCGCTGTAGAGACTCGTCACTACTACTTTTATTTGTATCTGCCACCTGTTGACGCCGTCCTTGACTACTTAACTGCCTCTGGCTCCTCTTTCATGAGCCAGTTATGAAAAGAGTTCTTTTGTCTTTCATTACAGAAGTGTTATTGTGTAATACCAGCTTTCACCACCAGGTGTCACTAACTCCCCATGAATCCTTTCATCCTCCACAAAGACACCACTGAAGGAAGAAGACATTTAACACCAATTCTGATCATCAGAGCTACTTTATCGATATAATAAACTGCAGTTAATAGCTTTCTCCTTATGAAAAACACATGTAGAGTAACTACGGGTGTATAATATTCCATGGTGGAAAGTAACTAAGTACATTTACCCAAGTAATGTACTTATAAGTATAATTCTGACATACTTGGAACTTACTTTGTACTCCACTTCATTTATTTAATACATTTAGTTACTAGTTATTTAATAATACAAAATATAATCAGCCCATATCAAATATATATTAATAAATTAAAATCAGCCCCATATTTACCAGCACACATTAATGTATTATAATAATCATAATCCAATAATATAATTAATATTATACTGAAATGAGCTGCAAAATGACTTTTGATACCCTACGTATATTATATAAATACGTATATTTTGATGCTGCTACTTTTGTACTTTTGTACACGAGTAACATTTTAAATGCATGACTTTTTAACGTGAGTACTTCTTCTGTATGACATTAGAATGTAATTAGGAGGAACATCCTCAACAGCTGTTTATCTTAATTGTATTTTTTCCACAAACTAGAGCCTCATATAATCAAATGAGTTTACAGCCTAACAGCACAAACAGAGATCCAGACTCATCCAGACACGTCTCTGCTGTCAACTGAGCTTTGATCGGGGGGGGGAGACGTAACCTCAGCTGCCCTCAGATGGCTCAGTTCCTAGAAAGAAGTCACGGGAAGCGAAAGGATTATATAACATGTACCACGCTCAGTGAACGACACAGGTATGGCTCTCCAGAGTGTGTCTGAAGTCCAACTCGTGTACACAAAATGCAGGAGAAACGTGTAGTTGTAGATCTAAGATTCTCTAAACCGGAAACAATTAAGACTCCAAAGAGTCTTATCTTGTTTAAACAGTCATTAGACGATCAGATTTGCTTCAAAGCATTTAAAATGCCAGACTCCGGAGATTAACAAACCTTTGTTTGTTTAAAGGAGAAGACTTCATATAATGAATTTAATAAGAATATTCAGCATTTGTCATTTTAAAATGTGATTCAAAGCACCTGCAGAGATATGTGGTCTTGACTGAAGAGAGTAATTTAGTAAAGATAAAAGTTTAAGTAGATAAATGTTAAAAAATGGTTCATTATATTTAATTTGAGGGTAATTTACTATTTTAATCTTAAGGTTTCCTGTCGTTCTTTCAGCTTCTGCGTTTCATTGTTCCTAAATATAAGCTTCAGTTAAACTTCAACAGCTATAGAGACAACTGGAAACATAGTATTAACATCAGATTCTGAATTGTATTCTTTAACACTTAAAAACTCCAAACACGTTTCAATGAGGAGACAAGCAGTCATGTGTATATTTCTGGACATTTTCTTTTTAATTTCGTCTTCATCCATCCTGTCCACAACCACACAACACAGCGTTATAGAATTGTTCATGTGCATACAGTGTTTTGCTGGTTACATTGACAGCAAGCAGCCCCGTCAAAACATTTCACAGATGTCAGATTACAGTAAAATAAGTTAAAACGATATTCTCTCAGGCCTGTGAAACCAGGTAAATAACAAAATCTTCCTTCAACTCAGATAGTTGCTCTATGTCGTACAGTAGCTCCCCTACCAGAGGTCAGCTGATTTCACACTGGTGGTGGTTCTGAAGGCATTTATTCATAAATATATTTATAACCCACAATTCTTAGCTGTAAGGAGGCAGTTATGAGCAGTGTCACTCTAGTTAAGAACAAACTTGTATTGAGTCTGATGACTGGTTAAAAACAGGAGCTCAGAGGGGCTGCTTCAGTAACACATCGGGCTCTGTTAGGGGTCTTTGAACGCAACACGTTTTTCAGCATTCATAACAAGTGGTAATTTCTGACCACCGACATATGAGGACGGGCGAAAGAGAGCGTAGAAAAGTCACACCGTCACATTTTCTAAAGGTTAGAAACCCTGTTTCACTTTGATTTTTTAGTAATAAGTTTAAAAATGAAATTGAGGGAGAATGGCTCTGCAAGCAGGAAGTACCAGACATGTGTTGTCGTGGAAAACCAGAATGAGTGGCAGGTCAGGTGACCTATCAACATTAGACATTTTAAACAATAGGCTTAGTTAGTACAGTAAAATAAAACAGACTGTAGTTTTATGTTTGTTCATTTGAACTTAAAGTGACAGTAGCCACTTTTCTAACCTTTAGAAGACATAAATTAACCTCGAGAGCAAATGACTAAACATAAAACTGCATATTCAGCATGTGTAAGTAAAAATAAAATAATGTGACATTAAATATTCTGTATTTAATGACTACTTCATGATGTTGCCGATTTAAGGTAGGCGATGAGGTCCGTGCGCTCTCCCTTCTTTTTGATGCCGGCGAAGATCATTTTGGTTCCAGGAATGTACTTCTTGGGGTTCTCCAGGTACTCCATCAAGGTGCCCTCAGCCCACACAATACCTGGGGAAGGACAGAGGATCGGTGATGAAAGCAGGATAAAAAATACAAAATCTGACCTCCAGGCTGGAGGGATAAGAGACGACGTATCAGTGGCCAAAGTTCACCCAAAAGGTAATCATTCAAAATGTTTAATCTTTAAAGAAACTGCTAAAGTTACTGGTTATGACCCAATTACCCTCAGAAAACTACATAAAATTGTAGTTATGTACCATTATTACTCAGACAATGATTCCTCCCACTTCACTTGATCTACATCCCGAAGGAGACGGTTATTCAGAGCCTCGTTTCACCACCAGTCGACTGACCTTTACTCTTGTTGGCGTCCGTGTACGAGTAGCCCTCGCCCTGCCCGGTCTTGCGTCCAAACAGACCCCAGAGGTTGGGGCCCACCTTGTGCTTGCCCCCCTCCTCTACTGAGTGGCACTGAGCACACTTCTGGACAAAAGCCTTCTTTCCCTTAGCGATGTCTCCCATAGTCAGCTGCAGAAAACACAAAGAGAACAAGTCAGATGCATAGTTATGACAGTGTGATACATACTAAACACTAATGTGTGACTTCAGATCCATAAATACTGTGGATCATAGAGCGTAGTTATGGCAGGGAGCTCACTCACTGCACAAGTCTGACCACCGCCATCTTGTGAAGGTTGCTTAAGGTGACAACTTTTTTATCTGCACCTGTAGCGACGCATTCTTCACGCTGCATGCAAACAAGTTATGACTTTCCCCTGCGTGCTGGCACCCTGCCGAGGTCATTACAGTGAAATGTGACGTGAAACATGCACAGGAAACCACTCCAAAACCAGCCCTCCGCTCCCGTTACATCACTGTAAATATAGCGCCTCAGCTCGGGTTACATCACGAGAAAAGATGCCAGTCTTCTGGAGTAAATACCGTTTGTTTTTAACAGTATCCCGCCATGACGCTCTACCTTTTACGTGTCCTTTTCGCTCCTGTCAAGGAGACCAACACACGCCGACGTGACAGATAACCGGTGTAATGCCAAAATGTGTTCCCTTGCATTTCTTGTCCTCAAACCCGTGCACTCATCAGAATCAGCTTTATGGGCCATGTATGCGTACGGTTTGCACATTGCTCTCAACGTACATACATAGAATATACAAATAAGCAAGAAAAATATAAAAACAAGGACATTAAAGACAACAAAGTAGAACAGAGAAACTAAGCATAAACATGGAACTACTATGTACAATATAAATATAGATATATATCGAAGAATATATATGAACATAAAGAACAATGGATTTGGGATATTAGTGCAAATGGAGGTAATAGTGCAAATGGAGGTGCATAACTAGCTAATACACTTTCAATAAGCTCGACATCTGTCCACAATCAGTAGACGCTTCCAATATACAGCTATTAATACTGTTGTTATGAAATAAATACTTAAATGTCACAGGAATGGACATTTATTTAAAGTTGTGACTGTCCTCACGTGAGTTAACAGCAACGAGACTGTCATGTTAGCTGGTCGTTATCTAATTTTACATGAGAGGATTGACACAGTTACATCTCATGTAACGTGCTCATTATATATTAGTATGGGCCATAGGACATAGAAGACCTGATACATTATACCTTTTAGAAGTTAAGAAAAAGGGAACATACAATTAGCATAAATGCCCCAGCCTTTAGCGGCCTAGTATCCTTTCCTACCAAGGACACACACCACCAAAGCAGCTTCCATAAGCAGAGCTGCTTATGTGGTATTAACGCACACATTATAATCTACACAGCGCACAGTTCACTGTATTACGGTAACGGTAGCTTGACTTGTGGCTACAATGCTAGTAAGGTTAGCCCCGGAGGATGTCAGGGTGTCAAGGATGCTTCAATGTCGACGTCCGGAACATCCACCGCAGTGTTAGCTTAACACTTTTAACCGACTCCACGAGACATTAAGAACGAGCTTGAGTGTACACATTTCGAACAATAACCAAATCCAACATTGAATTGTCGCATTACGCTTTAATAACAGGTTGATTTACCCTTTTGGTTTACGCAAAGAGCGTAACCGAGCTACTCACCAACGTTAGCGCTAACGTTAGCAACGTTAACACTACACCGTTAGGGCTCTTTTCTTCTTCTCTTGTGTTTGAATAATACAATCTCAAACCCGATATATATATTTGATATAACTGCTCAATAAGAAATGTAATTAATTACCTTTGTATTAAAATATGCGGGGTTAAAATCACTCCGGTTCAGGTATGGAAGCTGCTTCTTCTCTCGGCCGGTTGAGCGGTTGGTTTCTGTCGGACGTAAAGAAGGTCACTTCACTTTTAGAGGCACCGGCTTTTGACGTCATCGTCCAAATCACGTGCCGCGGAGGTTTAGTTCCTGACGTAGCCGCCTTCAATCCGGGCTGAGTTCCATTTCGACAAAGGAAGGATTCCTTACTCAACTTCACATCTTTACATTGATTTGAAAATCGCTTTTGGGGACACATAGCTCAAAATACACACTGATAAATCAGTCCTTTTAAAAAAAAATTAAATATGACGTTGCCGATTTGTCGCTATTCTCCTAGAAGACGAGACGAGGGACCAAGAAGGACGTGATAAATGTAGTTTGTTCACGCGTACAAGTGTCTTGTCGCATTCCCCAGCTTCCTTTTTTGAGCAAAAGGCACCTGCTGGAGTAGCCTTTATAAGGAGATCCATAGCCTAAAAAATAAAATGTAGTATGTACATTTATATACTGTCATTATGGACAGAGTGAAGTATCTATCTAAGTACATTTGAGCTATACAGAACTTTTAGTTTGCCAATTATATTCGGGAAAATGGGAAAATATCCTCATGTTTTGGTTCTCTATTAGATATAAAATGTTTTGGATATCAATGTTGCTGCTTTCAGATACTATTTAAGCTATTCTAGGGTGGGTCAATTATATTAAATATGAATAATCACAAATTAAGTCACATAAAATAACCTGTAACTAACGTTTTAAAAGCGAGAAGAGACATTTCAACTAGTCTATACCACAATGACAATAATAATAGTGTAATAGTGAAGTAAACGTTTATACACACAGCACCTTCACAATGAAAGCTATAAGTAGGACGTTAATAGGGACAACATATGGGTAGGACATATGATTAAATAAAACTAAAGGTGACCACTATGTCCTCAAGGGTAACAGCTGGAGTGAACACCTCAAATGCAACGTCACCTTTAGTGTACAAACTGGTGTAAGAGTTCAGATTAGGTGGCAACCCAACACAAGCCTCTGACGCAATATCATCAGCTGACGACTGTGTTACGTGTTTGAGTCAATGACGTAATAGATATATATGTAGATAGATAGGTAGGTAGGTAGATACTTTATTAATCCCGCAAGGGGAAATATTTTTGCTACAGCAGCATTTATGGTACAGGTAAAGCAATACAAATAACAGAGTAAAAATATTAAATATAAAAATGCACAATATATGCAATAAAATAGAATAATATTAAATTAACCAACTAAACAATAGTGGCTTAAAGAAAGCTCTCTGAGCCAGATGGTTTGTGACCATAGTTTGTTACCACAATTTATCTTTGTTACTTAATATTTGTACCCGAGATTCTCGAACGATGTCGCGAGAGTTCCAGCGGCAATGTGAGTTATGTGCAGCATCCTTTAGCAAAGAACAGGAGTGCTGTTACAACTCCCACACAGTAGGTGGCGGTAAACGTTCATTCTCTTTTGCTATCAGCTCTACCGATAGCTTCAGAGATGTGGGAATTTAAACAATTACCTTACTACACTTTGCCAAGATATGAGTAAACTAACTAATTAAGCAACCAGTGCAGTTCAAAACTAAGTATGTACGAATATGAATGTATGACATTACTACATATATGGAGTCATGAATAAATAACGACAGTAGCCTTCTTTGGATCTCGGTCAACCTAGTTTTAACGTTACTGCTTTTCATTTGCGATTGCCACGTTTCTGGAGGAAGTAGGAAGTTTCCGAGGCACACTTGAATGCAGCACCAACGGCTACTTCCAGCCGCACAGTTCAGCTAGAAAACAAAAAAGCAAGATGGAGGAGTACCCCACAAACACCAACACCAACACGAAACAAACCGAAAACCTCGACGAACCGCCCAACAGTCGGCTTTTTGTGGTCACAAGTCGGTCCATAACCGAGGATGAGCTTCGGGAAAGTTTCGCCGTTTACGGCGACATCCACGGGGTTTGGGTCGTCAAAGACAAGCAGACAAAGGAGTCCAAAGGCATCGCTTATGTGAAATTCGCCAAGTCATCCCATGCCTGCATGGCCATGGAGGACATGCACGGCAAAGTGCTGATGGAAGGAACTAAACCCGTCAAGGTAACGTTAGTGGCTAGGTCGCGAGAATCAACCGTTAAGATTATGTCAGTTGAAACGGTTGACTTAACGTCTGGTCAGTAACACCAACGGTCGAAAACTTTTTTTATTTTCGTTTTAAGAACACTTTGGCCAGTGGATTACAGAGTAGTTAGACAAATATTAATAACATTTAAGATAAACTATACTCGTGTGTTTTTTTAATTTTTCATGACTCAAGCCTAGCGTCTGTTTTGTGACGCATTTTTTTAGTGAAACTGAATATTTGAGCAGTTTGAAGAGCGGTGATTGGCTTGTTAAAGAGTGGGCGTGGTTTGAGGTCAGCGCTAGGGAGAGACGAAAGGGAAGCTTCCGGGTTTTTAACCGGACTCCAGGAAGTCATAAAATACACTAAACCTATATTTAGTTTTCATATACTTGTATTTGTATTTTTTATTTATTAAAATAATATATATGTATAAAATATTATTTATTATTTTCATATACTTGTATTTGTACAACATTTCCTAGAGAGTCATCTTTGCCATTGTCCACGAACAATACTTTTTTTGAGAAGTTTAATCACCTTTTGGGCAAATTCAGTCGTACACATCAAGCCATAAATCTTCATAATGCATACATTGGAAAAATGAATGAGTAGTCTCAGTAACATCACTAAATTGTTGTTATAGAAATAAATTTATATGGGTAATTGTACATATTAAGTTGTTGCGGGAGGGTTTATTAGGTTGCAGTTGTCACATGTTCTCTCTCTGGTTGGTTGTGTAGGTGTTCATCGCTCAGTCACGCTCTTCAACAAGACACCGAGACGTCGAGGATGAGGAGCTGACCAGGATCTTCGTCATGATCCCAAAATCTTTCTCGGAGGAGGACCTCAAGGACACGTTCAAAGTAACTTCTCCCGTTTCATTTTCATCTGCCTTCACCACTGCTTATATGTAAAATAAGAACATCATGTCGTGGAAATTAGATGGAGATTTGCGTTTGATGTTTATTCTTGTGCTTATTTAAACTGACGGACTTCATGTCTTTTTCTATCTACTTTCATCTTGATTATAACAGTCTAACTTTTAATTTAAGGCTCTCTGAAATGGTAAAATAACCTAGAATATTCTCTATAACTGCCATCTCGTGCCACCTTATGCGATAGGAGACGTTGAATAATTTGTCATCCGGCATAACCAGTTCAGCAGGATGACTACTGATCTATTCATCCCTTGCTTTGTGTGTCTCTCTCTCTTCAGGAGTACGGTGATATTGAGTATTGTGTGATCATCAAGAATAAGTCCACAGGGGAAAGTAAAGGTCTGGGCTACGTCAGATACTACAAACCCTCCCAAGCTGCCGTCGCTATCGAGAACTGTGACAAAAGTAAGATGCAATCCAAAAATACATTAATTCATGTTACACAGGCAACATTTTTTGTCTCTTGAGAGCTGTTATTGATGATGACGGTGGTGTTATTAGCTTACAGGGCCATCCTGGCTGAACCCCGCACCAAGGCGCCAGCAACAGAAGACTACTCCGGGGGAATGTCCAGAGGCGATTACTCCGGAGGCGGAGGTGGTGGTGGTGGTGGCGGCGGCGGTGACTCCTCTAACCAATATGCCTTCCCTATGGGTACGCAGTTGTTTGACATCCGTATTCAGTATTTCTCGTAGTATTCAAGTTAAGTTGTCAGTTCTAAGCCCATGATCACATTATTCCACGGATCTACAGTTGGTGGTAACGCGCCCAGAATACTAATACTGACGCACTGTCATTTACAAAGTCCTGTTCCCTGTGTGCCTCTGCAGCTGACCCTGGTAACTACCCGGCCATGGACTACCGCTCCACCAGCGGTGACTTCACGCGGTGCCTGATGATATCGACGCGGGCCGCTCTGAGCCAGGAGCAGGTATTCGCTCTCTTTGACATCATTCCTTGCATGGAATACTGTGAGCTGCAGAGAGACGCTTATGGAATGAGCAAAGGTGAGTGATGAACACAAAGTATGGGCTTTACTCACCTGGGAGCCATAATCCTGTACAGTGGTTCAAAAAGCAAAACTACGGTGACAAAAACATCAAATTGGTTTACTGTAGTTGTCTTCTAGCTACTGTTATTCATTTTGATGACTCTAAACTTAAAACTCGTCCTGTTCCTCAGGTCATGCTCTGATTCGCTACGCCAATCTTGGATCAGCGGTTTATGCCAAGGAGAAGCTGAATGGCTTTGAATATCCGCCCGGCAACAGACTGTCAGTCAATTTTGTTGATGACGGAGAGGACCGCAGCAGGTACACACACACACACACACATGCCTGTATATACTTAATACAGCAGAAATGCTCTTTAAAATGAATAGTCATTAAATAATTGGAACCAAAATGCCCCTGATGATTAACTGTAACCATCTCTACATGTCTTCTTGGTAACCTTCTATCTGTTGTCACATAGTCACTGGTGAATGACTGTTTCCCCTCTGGGGCACAGCTGTCTTTATGTAGTAAACAACTAGGTTTACCTAGTTTGCCAACAACTTTTACTAAGAAGTAAAAGTTGTTGGCACCACACAGTGAGGCGTGGAGGACGTCAACCATTGTGTTCACAAAATGTTGTTCAAGAAGCAGCCGGGACAGTAAGCTGGTCTGGGTTGGTGTAGTTGCTAGTTTGCGACGCAAATGTTGAGTAAAAGTACACCAAAAGGCTTAAAATGACCATAAAAATTATGTATTTTGGTTACACACTAACAACTTAGTCAGTATAAACCAGTGAAGACCATCTTGGATCAGACGGTGCTCTTGTTGTAGTCCTGTAGGTCGGATGGCGATGCAGTTTGTTGCTACTCAGATGATGTCTGCACCGTGGAACGGACCGTCCTCCAGCCAATCAATGAAGCCTCCTGTAAGTGCACGAAGTCGATGCCCTATTGTATCGGATAACGCTGCAATTTTATACAGTTAGGTGTAGAGAATAGGAATGTTTAAGCTGAGTCACTCATCCTGGGTGTGTTTGTGGATGTCCTCCAGAGTTTCCCCGTCTCCCCAATGCTCCGGATTCAGACCGACGTCAACCTGCCGCCTCTGAAGAAGCTCGCTCCGCCCGACAGCAAGACCAAGGAGCGCTTGTTCGTCGTGTTCAGTCCGTCCCCGCTGCCCCCGGATGTGCTGGAGGACGTTTACTGGTAGGTCTCTCACTCATTCATCTTACTTATTTATGACAATGTGAGCAATTATGCTCCAGACAATCAGCATTAACCAATGATTGGGTCTCCCTCTGTCTCTTTGTAGTCGATATGGGTCTCTTATTGAGGTCCATTTGGTTCCTGGAAGGAAGGTTGGATACATGAAGTATGCAGAGAAACAGGTGAGACTTTGAACAGTTTAAGAGTATAATGGTAGCATAGCAAGCAGGGATGGATAAATACAGTCTTTGGGTGAGGAATGAACAGAAATAAAGATGGAGGGATGAATAGAGGCAGACAAATGGACAAGAGGAAGTCACACGTTCACCCCGGTCTCTCCTCTCAGTGTGCGGATGACGCCATGGCAGCGCTCCACGGTCAGGTGGTCAACGGAGTGAAGATGAAGGTGATGCTGGCCGATCCTCCCAGAGAGGAATCCCACAAGCGTCCTCGGAACTTCTAGGACCAACGTGACCCCCCCCCCCCCCCCCCAAACGACCGGTAAGTTCTCTGCTGACAACTGAAGAATTGGGTAACAAAGTATTTCACTGTAAACGTATCCTTTTGTAACGCCTGGTGTTTGAACGCTACACATACACAGAGCAGGAAGCGCTATTCCTCTAATGTTACAGTGTAATATGCTTCAGATAGACACGATACATGAGCACTTCAATCAGTCTCATCTAGCAAATGAAATGCTGTGTTAGAGCGTAGTCCGTCTGGAGTTGTTCACACACACATGCACACCTGTGAACACCTGTTTCTGATGAGTTGACTTGTTTCTCTCCCTGTGAATAACACTGCAGCTTCTTGTTCCCTAGGCGACTGTTGTCATGACACAATGACACCTGACCCGACCCGACCGACCGATATCGAGACCTTCTCCCGACCACTGACCCGACCTTTGACACCTGTCTGACCAGTGACCTTGCTGTGACTCGCTGATAACAGTAAACAAACTGCTGAAATGAGTCTGAATCATATGTTCATGTGTCGTCTGAGGTGAGCGTTCATTGTTTTCATTGTTTTAATGCTTTTTATAAGTTCAGAAATCTCTCGAGTTGCATCTTAGTTCAGGTGGTTGGCAGCATTTTTTATCCTGAAAAGATTTAAGGTGAATCTAGACAGTTGTTTTCCTCTCTTTATGGTATACCCTGTTAACCCCCCCCCCCCCCCCCCCCCCCTATGTTGAGCTTAGTTCAAAGGTGTTAATCAGACTGTGAACCTTTTCTTTTGTATCGGTAAAAATAAAAATCATTTTAACACCACGTTCAGCTGATCTCGTCTCTTCTTCTGTAGCTGCGTGATGAATAGTCGGGTAATTAAGTTATATTTTACTTTGATCAATTGTTGGATTTCTTGTGGTTGTTTTGCAAAACAGTTTATTCTAAGGTATAGTGATTGAATGTTTAACAATCCTAAAAGTATTTAGAAATGGAAATTTGTTCAGTTTATTTAAACTTGACCAGCAACTAAACTGTCAAGGTGTCGGTTGAATCACATCCAGAATTGGTTTTGGGCGGAGTAACTGCGTCCTGGCCAGAGGCCAAATTAATGTTTTACAAATCCTTTATTTTTAGTTTATATTTTACTCCAATGGTACACAACCTGAAATAGTGCCATGTTTCATCAGACTGGA
Source organism: Leptoclinus maculatus (assembly GCA_032191485.1). Classification (NCBI taxonomy): domain Eukaryota; kingdom Metazoa; phylum Chordata; class Actinopteri; order Perciformes; family Stichaeidae; genus Leptoclinus; species Leptoclinus maculatus. The sequence continues at coordinate 755,502 of JAVDOI010000016.1, forward strand.
AGGAGTACATGTGTATCTGTTGGTGTCGGAGTGCAAAATATAAAATGAATTTGTTTTACTTGATGAACCTCAACAGGTTGATCTGACCGTGGTTGAATTCATGTACATTTAAACCTGCAACGATAGATTTATTTCATCATACAAGACACACACTGGATGTACAGTAATATTTTATTTCTTCAGGAGGCATCATGAGAACATTATTTACATTTCTGGGTTTATAATGGGATCATTTGGTTTCCCTGCTGGGATTTTATTATGGTCTGGTCAACGTATTAGAAGCTTGATCTGGATCCTTCAAAAAGTTGAATGAAATTTCCATAACAATTGTTAAACTCTTTTGATGAGAGCAGGTGAACAGATTGTTTCTTACAACAGAATCCCTCCTGTTCATTTTCCTACACTGTATAACTTCAGTACTCTCAAACATCCCACGATGTTTCCTTTATTGAAGTCCCACCGTACACGCGTGGCGCTTTCATTTTAATGTCTCACTCTGCAAATCACTATATTCACTATTTAACTGATTTCTTTTAGAAGTAACTTTCGAACGTAAGTCGTCGAGTTCGTCGGGTGACAAAAAGCGGACAAAATTCTCTTTTAATGGTAAATTCTGACGAGCCACGACCGCGTCGCCACGTGGAGCTGACCCCGGTGTGGAGATGTGGACACCCGAATGGAGAAAAAGCCGAGGACGTGGTGGGATGTGAGAGGAGGCGATACAGAAAACAGAAGGCGTCAAGAGACGGGGCAGTGATGTCATGAGATAATCAGGCTTTTATTACTGGAGTCTCTGAAAGTTAAAATCATTCAAACGTCTGGTCTCTTTGTTGTTTAGCTCCATGCATCCTTCGGTCGGTCCCTTAGTCCCTTTGTCCTTTAGTCCGTCCCACCTCCTCCCCCCTCTCACGGGCTCCCTCTCAGTCTTCCATCGCCAGTGTGTTGAGTTCCTCGTCGAGCTCCTCCAGATCTTCGCCCGTGAACAGGTTCTCATCCACCGGTACCTCCTCCTCTTCCTCTTCATCTTCCTCTTCGCTTCCCTCTGCTCCCGGGAGCCCGTTGGCCTCAGTGCCACCGCAAGCTCCGTTCAGCTGCTCCTCTGTGGAGGGGCAGAGAAAGATATCTTTAATTATGCTCGTTTGTTATTCGAGTAAAAAGCACAAGTTGAACAAATAGTCCTTTTTTTTTTTTCTTACCATGGTCTGTTACCGTCGGCCGAGTCTTATTCCTCGCGGTGAAGCGGTCCGTGGATGCTACGGTAATGCCTGTGTTGTCGACCTCTTGTGGAACAAAACGGGATAGGTCTATGTCCTGGTACTCTGTACAATCGACCTGGAATAAAACATTGGAAATAAGGTTTCGACGGGAGCGTGACGCAGGACAGCAGTTCAAAAAACAAACATGTAGAGAAGCGAGGGAACGCTGAGGCGGTTGAATAAATAGTGACCATGCTTTTTATCTACTTAGTATAAAATAACACTGAATGTTAAGTAACGACAGTGTTGGTAATACACAGTGACAAGTCATTTTGCCGCTGGACGTTTCTTTTGTTGTGAATAATTTCTATTAATAAGGCAACATCTGTAATAAGCGCTCAACGAAATTCTGCAGTTTTTCAGGAGTCATTCATTCATTTAAAAACCAGGAAATGAACTAAGGGACAAAAGGCAACGCTGTGTTCAATCAAGTTAAGATGAATTAAAGAGAAACGTTCCCTTGTCGCCTATAACCCGTTTCACAGCCTGAACCTGCTACGGGGAAAACAAGAGCACAACAGGTGCAGACGATTAGCAGGCTGATTATCTGCCGTGTGAACAGGCGGTCTGGGGACTGCACCAAACACTCTGCACCACCTGTAAGAAAGATCCTTAATAATTGCTTGTGTTGTGACAATGTGGCCGAGTGTCTCATCTCTGGAGATTGTGTTTCGCCCACATGACCGAGAAGACACCAGCGCAGGTTATTGTGCTGGGACGTCTCACTTGGAGCACAAATCATACGAAGCCAAACTAAATAAGCATCGACTCGACTGCCTGAACTTATTCTGTGTGACTTTGTTACCCCTTCCTCGTCGTCTTCTTCGTCGTCGTCGCTGATGTACTGAGTGTCTGCGGCTTCGTCGTCGTCCTCGTCGATCAAATCCGGTCGGAACTCGAACACCTCACGGCCGCTCACCTACAGATACATGAGATTTACATTTAATCCTAAAGTACACCCATGAAGTGACCACAGACACCTTAAACTCAGACTCACCACTAGCGATTTCCCCGACTTAAAGTCAGCCTTCTTCCTCTCCATCTCCACCGTGGCTTTGTCGATCTGTTAATCAAACAGCACACAGAGAGAAACGTAAGAGAGACGTCAAACTAAACCTTCCTGCTGCCGCCCGGACAAACTGATGTTAATGTAAAAAAAGATTCAACTTGTTCCAACCTTGTCCTGCCGTTTCCTCTTCTTCCAAGCCAGGAAAGTGTCCAGAGTGATCCGAGTCACGTTGGCACCCAGAGCTGCTCGCTGCAGAGAGACAGAGAGGACAGACATACGTCAGGACGAGGGGAGACAGACAGGACGAGGACAGTAGAGACAGACAGGACAAGGACAGTAGAGACAGACATCAGGACGAGGAGAGACAGACGGGACGAGGACAGTAGAGACAGACAGGAGAGGAGAGACAGACGTCAGGACGAGGACAGGAGAGACAAACAGACATCAGGACGAGGACAGTAGAGACAGACATCAGGACGAGGACAGTAGAGACAGACATCAGGACGAGGACAGTAGAGACAGACATCAGGACGAGGACAGTAGAGACAGACAGGAGAGGAGAGACAGACGTCAGGACGAGGACAGACAGACATCAGGACGAGGACAGTAGAGACAGACGTCAGGACGAGGACAGTAGAGACAGACAGGAGAGGAGAGACAGACATCAGGACGAGGAGAGGAGAGACAGAGGTCAGGACGAGGAGAGGAGAGACAGAGGTCAGGACGAGGAGAGGAGAGACGAGACAGACGTCAGGATGAGGAGAGACAGACAGATATCAGGACAAGGAGAGGACAGACAGGACGAGGACAGTAGAGACAGACAGGAGAGGAGAGACAGACAGACAGGACGAGGAGAGAGACAGGACGAGGACAGTGAGACACGTCATGGGTAACGTCGGACACATGGAGAATTTACAGATTTGGGGTTATTCATGCGTCGTGTTTGACCAGTGATCGTTCTCGTGGTCTTTCTAGATAGACTTCTGTTTCATTAGCTCATCTTAAAATGGTTTCACTGTATTTTATATTTAATGTGTACAAGTGAAGCTCTTTGTAACAGTTTTTAAGGGTGCAATAGCAATAAAGTTTACTTACTTAATAATTACCAGTAGTAATGGCAGTACAGCTAATGTCTGAATGCTAAGCTAACCACCACTGACTCGTTAATACATCTGATTTGTTCAACTTATTGACCCTAAACACTACCACTAGCTCCTAACGCGCTCCAGCAGAGACGTTCTCCTCCCTCCATCCTCACCTCGTTTTCTATCAGCTCCTCCAGCGAGATCTTCTCCTCCTCTTTCTCCTCCTTCTTCTTGTCCTTCTTCAGCGCAAAGCCGGGCGGCAGAGCGTGCCGGTACATGCAGACGTCGCCCCCCGATGGACACGCCCAGAACCAGCCGTACTTGTTGTTCTCTATGGCGTCCAGGAAGTGCTTACACACCTGCAGACGACACCACGGGGCAGAAGTTACACAGAGAGGACAGCGTTTGTGATGCGAGTAAAGTTTAGGCGTCTATATTTTTAGAAAACAATTGGTCATATGATCAAACGATAATGCAGTTCGTCTGCATTCATCTTCATCTATTGTTCTTTTATTTCCCATCATCAGAATAGACTTACAATTTGCGTCTTGGCTTTCTTCTTCTCCGCCTCTCCGTGTTTCTTGGCGATCACCTCCTCCAGCTTCTTCTCATCCCAGTTCTCCATAGTGTCTAAACCTGAAACCACAAATCATTTAAACACAAGTCATGAAGCCGTTTTCAATAAAACCAAGTAAGTAATTCTCTGGAAGAAGACCAATACATACATATTGATTCATTACTTCACGGCCAGTGTTTTCAGTGATTAAGATACGGAGACTCATTTTCAGGTGTTTATCTCTGCCTCTCTAATTGTAATGTTAAATAACAAGCCATCTCACAAACCGTCAAAGTTTGTACTAGACGGACAACTTATTTAAGATTTGTCGCAGCCATTTAGGGACGATTATATCAAACATTACTAGACACGAACCTTTGTCCAGCTCGTCGTCTCTCTTGTCCACGTAGAGGCTCCTCTTCTCACATTTCCTCTCCATCGACAAGTCATGGCTGAACTTGCACTTGTCCCCTTTAGTGCACTGGCCCTGCTTAAAGAAGGCACACAGCACCGACTTTGGATCGACACCTGCAGAAAGCAGAGAAGATCGATTAGTATATAAAATACATAATGAGATTTAAAGTTTAGTCTTCAGTCACTTTCACGGCGTCGTCGTTTACCTTTGGCGACTTTCTGAGCAGCGACTATGGGTTTAAACAGCTCGTTGAGTTCGTCCAGCTCCTTCTTCTTGTCAGTCTTCTTACTGCCTTTATCTCCCTCACCCTAAACACACACACACACACACACACACAGTAGATATATTTTAAAATGATCTCATCAATGTGACAGTTTCACAGCTGACATTTAAAATGATATGGCCTCTGGAGAAAAGAGGCAGAGTGAGAAACAGGGAGACGAGAACATTTGAGACGGTCACAGATATGAAGGGATAGAAGAAGAAGAAGAATTTCCTCCTGACCTTAGCACTTGGCGGTTTGACTTGCTGAGTAACGTTCTTGATGAATTTCTGCTGCTTCCCCCCTTTCTTGTTCTTCAAGCCAAATGTCTTGTCCTGGAAAATAAAAACAAAATATTACAACTTTTAATATCATCCCTGAAGCAAGCCGTTGTTTTCCGTTATTACAAAACCCACAAAATACAAAGGATGTAGCAGCACACAACTTAAACCGTATACACTTTTTAGATGTTTTAGAAGCATCGGTAAGTCTTGGTGCTTCTACGTTTCATTAAAAACATTTTAATATGTTATTTTCTCTATATCGCTCTACCCACAATCCTCTCTGATTTCCACACTGAGATTGTGAATATAAAGTTTCATTGTTAAAAGAGACAGTTGACACCAAAATCAACAATACTATAAACAAATTACATAAATAAATACATACATTTATTTTATTTTGAGGTCAATAAGGCTCTGGTATTTCCAGGAAAAGTTGTCCATTGTAGTTTTTAAACAAACATGACTCAAACAGAGGTAACTAGTGTGTTAGACGAACATGTTAGTGGAGCCCACATGAGTTCCCAATAGTTGCTGGACAACAAAGGAGGTCTGTGGCATAAAGACTGAGCTACATACACAGACAATACTTAATAACAGAATATGTTCATTTTTTATGGGATTTGTAGGCAATCAACTCTCCTCCTTTAGCCATCTGACCACAGATATAGCATCCAGTGCTCATACACAGTACCTGTTGTGTAATTAGACAGGTGATGAATAGACTTGTGGCACCTGAAATCCCCTAAAACCAAACTCAACGACACGTGACATTAACACGTAGCAGCAGCAGCAGCACAATCTGTGACTGTTATAGCAGCTAAAAGGCGGCTAATGCTGACAAGCCGGTACGGAAACACACACAGAGAGGTATAGGACACCACTTTATAGTCAGAGTTGCGACATCGGCACTCACATGTGACAACACACGAATTTAGTTTTTTTAAAATACAAACTTTTCACCAGTTTTAGCTCAAATGTGGCCCCTCGTCTCATGTCCTGTGAGGCCGAGCAGCAGGCCCGTCGGACCGCACTACGATCCCCGCTCATGAAACCTTATATAAGTGGTGTCTATATAATATACATCAATATATATATTATATGGTGATTATCGTTATTGTTGGAGCAACTTAAATTAATCACAACAACTAATGAACAGTTGGAAAACGCTGACAACTGTCAAGAGGCCGGTGTAACTTTACCAGCTACTTGCGTTAGCTTCGGTTAGCGTGCTCAAGCTAACTCGTGTTATCTTCCCTTTACCTCAATTATCTTTTCCTTCTTCTTCTCTTGGGTTTTTTTACCGGTCGCCGGCTGGACGGGTTTCTTCGGAGGCATGTTGGCTCTCGGGTGTAGCTGTGTTACAAAACGCGATTATCCGTGTGGTATTTATTTTAAACGGGGGTGTTTCAGCTCCACATTTACCCGGTTGATGCTAGCGCAGCACAGCAGCAGCGTCTCTAGGCCACATGTGTGTGTTGATGTTCTGTGGCGTCATCACGCACCGCGAGAGGTATTATGGGAACTGTAGTCCACAGGGGGAAAAAACGGACTCTATCCATGCTGCTCACCAAAACCTGCTATAGTAGAATAATACAAGTTATGTTGCTGAATTATATCATTGATACATTGATTTAACTTTTTACTCCAACGTGGTAAAGGTGGGGATTATCTTTTAATATATATATATATATACTGTTAAATAGCTTTATGCATTGATCCACGGCATCAATTAAGTCTTATCTGTATCCTGCACTGGGGTTTCACTCAGGGTCCACTATGATTTTATTGCAGTGTTATTATTTCACCACCAGGTGTCAGTGTTGCAGTATCTGCCAGTTGAGGTGAGAAGTATAAGAGAGGTACTAACTAGTGTAGTGGTCAAGAAGTACAACCAAAAGCCTTACATATATTCTTAGAGAGCATAGCATTGATGTGGAAACGAGAAGAAGAAGACATTTAGTCCGTAGAAGTAACTGGCTGATTGTCTTTTTTAGTATCATGGAATTTTGCCTGAGCAGATTTAGTTTTAAAGAAGCATTAGGGAGTTATGAGTATCTTAATTCCTTGAAATGCAGTCAGAAGTGGTAAGAGGATAAAATGACTACGTTTCATGAAGATTGTACTTTGCGTTAACAGGTAACAGTTTATTTTTTTTAATTCACCCGTAGCAATTATAACTGATTGACCGGCAGCCCCCAAATGATCAGGACGAGCAAAGATGTTGTGGCTCGAGCGCAGAGAGGCAGAACGCTCGGAAGTTGCAGATGACTGGATGAATTATTTAGGAGGAGTTTACACACAAATACAAATATGTTGCAGAATCCTGTGTGGCAGAAACGTAATGTTCCAGTGTGAGAAAAGGGTGAAATGAATAGAAACCATGAGTGGTGTACAAATAATTGTCCTAAGCATAAAAAATAAAAAAGGCTGTTAATGAGCCACCATCTGGCCAGTGGACATAAGACTGTTTTATTAGCATTTTGCCTCTATTTAACAGTTTGATTGTATAGGCTGCTGGTCAATTAAGACACCCCTGGTATGACTTTTACTGCCTGGATGAAATTGTAGACCTATCAGGAAACCTTGGCTGTGGAGGTTGTGTGGTCTCTAAGCTCAAAGGGCTTCGGAGGGGGTAATTAGGGGAAAGCAAAAGAAGAAGGAGAAGAAGAAGAAGAAGAAGAAGAAGAGCAAGAGCAACATCCCTTTGCAACGCCACTGCTGCAGAAGAAAACCCTTTTTTGTTACCAGAAGCGTGAGATCGTGTCATGGCTGCAGGGCAGAGAGCCAAACCAGCAGCGGCTCCTGATTCTAATTAAATTTCACTTAAGTTACTAATGTGATTTCATTTGGCACATTTGACATGTGTGGCCTTCATCCACATCCTGTCTTAGTCCACTGTTTAGGATGTATGTGTGTGTGTGTGTGTGTGTGTGTGTGTGTGTGTGTGTGTGTGTATGTGTGTGTGTGTGTGTGTTGTACAGCAGAGGCGTAGTCACAAGCTAAAATGGGTCACATGCTTGCTGCTCCTTTTGGGCTCTCGTTTGCTCTCGTGTGTTTTAATGAGCCCCGTTTATTATTTTTTCCGAGGGTAAGGGACAACATTTACTCAGATTGGGGGCCCACATAATGACAGTATAGTAGAGCGCTTTAATGAGTCCCAGAGTGAGACAATGAATGTATTCTTGCAGCATCCATGGCTGCAAACGTGTCACTGAGCCATGTGTTAGCATCCTCTCTGCTCGCATGCTCTGATGCGACTTTGTGTAATTTAATCGCATGTGAAAATATATATTTGTAACACGTTTTGTCATGCAGGGCGCCCTTTACACCTTGCAGCTCAGTTAGCTGGCAAATGCATGCGTGCATTTATGATGACCTGTAATGACACAGCTCCTGAGTGCATGGCTAAAGGCTAGATTTAGCCATGCACTTGACAACAGAGGTGGGCTTTATTGCCTCGAGCAAACTTTCTCTGTCCTACACTCCGTCTCTCCCTCTTCCTGTAAGGATCTGTGTGTGTGTGTGTGTGTGTGTGTGTGTGTGTGTGTGTGTGTGTGTGTGTGTGTGTGTGTGTGTGTGTGTGTGTGTGTGTGTGTGAGAGAGAGAGCAGTCTAATAAATCACTATATCTGCTACAAGACGATTTTTCTCCATAACCGCCTTCTTCATATTCATACAAACATCGATCTTTTTCTGCAGAGGGCATGCATGTCATGTACACACACACACACACGCACAAACACCAGCACACACATGACTGCACATGGAATCCACTGACTGCCTGCTGATGGAAAGAAAACATCTCCCGCCTAATTAGGAAAGCACAGCAGTTGATCTTCCTGTGGCATCTGAGAAAACTTGACACAGCCTATCCCAGCCCAATTTTTTTTTCCGAGGCAATAATCGAAAGCGTCCCGGTATGGCGTCCTCCTGCTTCCAAGGACAAACTGCAGCACCTTCGTCTGCACCGCCGACTGCTGAACAGGTCATCGGCTGTCAGCTGCTCCCCATCGAGGAGCTGCACGACACTGGGGGCTGAAAAAGGGCGGGAAAAGATTGGCTCCAACCAGGCCCAACCCAGGCAACTATACCTGCAGAAAAGAGTGATGCTGCGTAAAGACCCAGACCCCCCATCTCTCTCCCGGCCCACCGCTGAGATCTCATCAGTTCTGCGATGCTCCTCGCAATCCAGGAGTTATTTTGTGCCGTTTGTCTCCCCTTTCGAAATGACTCGTCTACATTTACTTTAGATGATTTTACTACATTCACCACAATGACTTCCACGGCCCCAAGAGAGCCGGTGTGAACGTGTTTTATTTAGTTTTGTTTTTTTATGTTCAGGTAATGAACGATGAGTGTAGTGATACTGACAGCAAGAGAGCACGCTTTTCTTTTCTTTTTTTTCATCCTAGAAGAGGGAGAATCGTATCCTTTTACTGATAACGCTTCTTGTCTGCCGGATGCATTGTACTCCGCTCCCTCGGGGCTACTGTAGGTGGAGAGATTGCGGTGTATTCCTCCTGTCTTGGTGGATTCCTTTCTCCCCGTGTGACGGTTGAATGTGCAAAAATGAAGTTTTGAAAGGAGCGCTTTGCTCGATAATCCTGAGAGACTGACACCGCAGGATGTTTAGCCTACTGTTGATGTTTTTGATAACTGACAGATCTTGTGCTGCATTTGTAGTCTTTTTTTATACCGTAGCTGCACTGGATATATCTCATGATATCCACAGTTATCCACAGAGAAACAGAGCAACAACAATAAGACTTCAAGATGTTTTCCAGTTGCTATTTTTAAAGCATGTTAAACTGTTTTCCTGAGGATTTTTCCTTTAGCAAGCTGCCCCATTATTCACTTACTGCTAAAGAAAATGTCTACTCCCTCTCACAACTGAATTGAGCTGTTTGTAAACCTTATTACTGTCATTCATACGTCACCAATTCATTTTGGTGGATGCACCGGCAGCACTGATGACTTTCTTTTTTATTATAGTATATTCAGCTATTGACTCCCTGCAGGTTGTTTGTTTTATCCGCATAAAACTCTTGGTTGTTTTATTATGATTTTACTACTTTTATATTCCTACTACGCCTTTTTATTGTGTTTCTATTTCATTATTTTATTGTTAACTCCATCTGCAATCCATATTCATCTCATGGGACAATAAAGATTGAATTGAACTGCACACAGTCACTCAGGGAGGAATGAATTGTGATGGTACACCGGCAGATAACTGGAAACGGTGGGAACATTGATGAGTAAGGTCATAACATAAGAGTTGTAAGGAAAACAATCTCACTCCAAGGTTTCGGTTTAGTAACTTCTGGGCTTCTGAACTCATCATATTATCTTGAATAAACAATGAGGAGTCCTTGAAGTCCTCAGGAAAAAGTGGAAACTTTAATCTACAATTGGTCAAACTCCATCTGCTGATGAAGATCATGTAATATGACCGAAAGCTCCAGAACCACTACGAAATGGACTAAATCAAAATCAACATGTTGAGCCTTTAGACGTCAACATCTTTGATTCTTTCTGTGATTCAAACACAGTTTTGCCAGAAATGGACTCTAAATCATGTCCCCGTGGTCCAAACTTTTCCCAGTTGGAATAACAGCCAATCAGAGCTTAGTAGGCGGGACATATAGAACAGGGACATCATCTTCCAGAGCCAGGAACAAAATGGTGACCTATGCATTAAACGCAGCTGTACATGTTGTTGTACGTAGGTCTCCTAAAGATCATCATATAGGCAAAAGCTCCAGTAAGGCGACTAAATGGAGCTAAAAGTGCAGTTTCCAAGTTTGAGAATAAGCTTTTAGCCAACACGGATGAGAAGTCTGTGAAGTGCTCGGGGAAAAATGTCTAGAATTCCACGACAGCTGTTGAAGATCATGTGACAGACAGACAGAATTAACTCTTCTCAGATCAAATTAAATAAATAAAAAGATTTGCTCTCTGCTCTCACAGCGTCCGTGTCGACTGAAAATAACCGGACAGGAAACCTCCAAAATAAACACGTCAGACTGAATAATTAAGTGAAAACAAAATGGCAATGAAGTCTGAATACCAGCCAACAAAAGTATTATTAATACAATGAACATGTGATTATGTTCTTATTATTTTATCAGCCTGTAGTCTGCACTATAAGAATCTCTTCCAGATGATATTATGTGTGACGGATAACTAAATGTCTTCACATTAAAAATGCATACGTTGAATGCAGCCCTCCTTCATTATTGATACCAAAAAGACACAGTTAGGGATCATGAACCAAAAACTACTGAGCGCCTCCGTTTTGCAGATGGATTTGGCAAATGAAGTGTTGCCGCAGTAAGAACGGAGAATGTGACATAATTGTCTCTACAATACACTTGTATGATTCAAATCCCAGAGTGTTCATAAACAGTGTATATATATATTATATATATATATTATGCGCCCACGAGCAGATGAGGATGAAGCTCTGCACTGTTGGAGTTAAGAGTCGTGTCACGTTTGCTCTGCAAATTGTTACGATTTAAGGACTTAATAAACTATGTTTCTGAAATATTAACAGATGAATTTCCGACGGCAAAGACAAATTTATCGCGGCTTGAAATGAAACCTGTAAATCAGTTTCAGATCCATGACAGAGGCTCTTGTTATTGCCAATAAAACAATACAGATGAACATTTCACCTGCTGTCATTCACAGCTTGTCGGAGCCCTGCGGGCATGCCTGCATTTTAATACGCCTTTTGTCTATTATTAAGGCAACACGGAAAATAATTTACACACATAAACTGCTATCTCAAACTTTGAATAAATAAAGGGAATGGTCCTTTTGTGAAGTGCAGTCACGTCCTGTGTGTGAACGGCGGCGCAGCTCAACTCAAACTGTTTTGATTAGAGTTGAAATTAACTCTGCTTTAATGATCTGAGCGTTTCAGTTAAGATTTGCAATCAGCTAAATGGCTCAATTTAGAACAACTGAAATAAACCTAATAATTAATTTGGAAGCGTTTTTTTTGAAGAAAAGAAAACGCCTGAAAGACTAATTGTGAGAGTGGAGAAGAAGTAAATGATTCATCTGAGCAGGAGTGGAAGGAGCTTAATGTTGAATGGAAGCAAGTGATTCATTCAGAGGAGTCAGTTCGAAATGACTCTGAGCCAGTTTCATCCTGAAGTTAAAAATAGACTTTCTGTGGTTGAAGAAGATCACACACATACACACACACACACACACACACACACACACACACACACACACACACACACACACACACACACACACACACACACACACACACACACACACACACACACACACACACACACACACACACAGACATGCACAGACACTTGCATGCATGTTGGTATATTGTCACCAATGCATGTGCAGACACACATGAAGAAGAAGAAGAAGAAGATATACACGCACAAACAGGGATGCAGGGACCTAAAAACTCCACAATTATATTTTTTAGATTTTCAAAACCCCCTCTAAAAAGTACACACACACACACACACACACACAAACACACTCACAGACTGTGTCACACTTTCTGTCACCAGCTCTCTTTTTTGTTCTTTCACTTGCTGACACACAAATACACACACACATGTTCTCTGACACCGTCTCACACAGACACACACACACACACACACTCTCGCACTCTGGCTCATGAATTAAAGAGCAGAGCTGGTCCAGGGGGAAGAAATTATTCAGGCAGATCTGCTCTCTGACAGAGGAGTGGGAGGGAGGGAGCAGAGAAGAGAAGAGGAGAGGAGAGGAAAGGAGAGGAGAGGAAAGGGACGAGGGGAGGAAGGTGGAAGGAAGGGAAGGGAAGGAGAAGACGGGAGGAAAAAAGAAGAGAGAGAAAAGAGTGGGGGGGACGAGAAGAAAAAGCCTGTTAATAAGGAATGAATTGATTTGACATAGAGAGAGGATCAAACTCCCAATGGCACCCTGTGTGTGTGTGTGTGTGTGTGTGTGTGTGTTTCAGTTCAGTTGTGTGTCTCTCCCCACTCTTCCCCTATGTGTGTGTGTGTGTGTGTGTGTGTGTGTGTGTGTGTGTGTGTGTGTGTGTGTGTGTGTGTACTTCTTCATTGATTGTGTGAGTGTAATGGATGTGGGAATGTGTCAATATCTTTCGAGTGCGCATGTGTTCACAGTGTGTATCCATGTGTATGTGTATATGTGTGTGTGTGTGTATGTGTATATGTGTGTGTGTATGTGTGTGTGTGTCGACGCCACTTTCATGTTATTGGATGACAAGCTTCTCGTCACATGTTGCAGTGAAAAAGGTGATGAAAGAGGGTTTTTTTCTGTCTGAGCTCCCTGATGAGGTGAAAATTAGAAGCAGACTTATAAACCTGCTGAAAATCCATCTAACAGTCACGTGTTTATCAAAGCTAACTTTGCTACAACTTCTGTGCACATAACACACACACTCGACACTTACTTGAGTCCTCAGCAACACAAATGTGAAGTCGATCGGATGAAACAGTTGTCCAGAAATTATTGTTTTGTTAAAGAAGTACAAGGAAGTTATAGTTTTTGTTTTAAATTACATCCAAATCTTATTTCTTTAACAATTTATTTGGCTTACGAGCCGGCAAGCGACATATTTAATGAAATTATCCTGTGAAAACGTGTAAAGGAAATCAACCCCAAGGCTCATAATGACTCGTTTAGGACTTGAAACACAAGGCTTAGATTTAGACTTGACGTGGGACTCACACGCTCCGTCTCACCCCTCATAACAAATTTAATTCCTGTGATGATTGCGATCCACCTTGTGATGCATTCTAATGAACACACACAGAGCATTCTACAGAACACACACAGAATGGCAAAAGTGTTCAGATGATTTACCTAAAAGTAGAAATAGTCCCAACAAGTCATGCATTTGAAATACTGGAAGTGGTAATTCAATCAATAATAATGTATCATACTTTATAAGGCGGTCATATATATGTGGAATTTAGTCCCTACACACACAAGTGTTTTTACTTATGTTGCCTAATTAGACCTCTCAGGAAGAGTGCAGCATGCTTTTCTGGTTATTCTGACCCACAGGTCTCTGCACAGCAGATATATGAGCAAGAGGGTTTGAAGTTCAAGGTGCAATGGCCTGACGATATAGTATGTCCCAATTGAATGCATACTGCATGCAACAGCAAGTCATTTGTAAGGGCAGCAGCAGTATGCACTAAAAGGGAAAAGAAAAAGTGGAGCCAGCCCGACCCATTAAGAGATGTAAAAAGTTGCTTAGGGCCAAGGGACAAACCAAATAACAAAATAAATATTTGACTTGTAAAAACTTCTTTTAGTGCCGTTTTTGTGACAAAACCTAAGCTCAGAAATGGGTGAAATGGACTTTTTAGGTATAGGCTGAAGCCTTTACATACATATGTATATGTATACATACATAATACATACATATATATATATATATATATATACATATATAAATGTTTATTTGTGTGTATGTGACTCACTTTATCTTCCTCATTGCCAGTTTTTTGGTGCATTTTGTAAAAAGAAAAAAAATGAAGTTTAATATATATTTATATTTGTATATATATATATATATATATAAATATATATATATATGTATGTATTCAACTTATATATATGCATATGTATATATTAAACGTATATGAGAAAGGGCTTCTCCTCTGAAGTTGTGAAACAGCGCCCCTCTGGACTGTAACCGCAGGTACATGTTAGTCTACCTGTGTGGTGAAACAGGGTACTGCAGCTCCGCTAACGTCCAGGTGGAGTGGAGACGACCTGAGGGAAGCCAGGTGCCGTTTGAAAGTCTTTGATTAGGTAATGAAATACTATCGAACAGTCGGGAGTCTGTAAAAGATGTTGTGAAGTGAACTTTGAAGCCAAATAAAACAAAAACGGGATAGTTAACGTCAGTTGCCATGTTTAGTGAGCTAGGTGGACACGAGGACTTGGGAACGTCATGACGTGGATATTCACCACTTCACTTGCATGAAGAAAAGGCGTCAGATGAAGTGAGTCATGTGAAGGATTTCAGTATTAAGCAAAATAATAAGAATGTTACCATGGGTTAAAGAGTTGCAATATATTTATCTATGAAATGTATTATGTTTACAGGAGGTTTACAAATAGAGGATATTATATATTACAGTATATTGACACATTGAATGTATTAAGCCATATGTATAAGCCATAAAAGTATTAAACACTGAAGTATTGAACACTGTAAGAAGGGTCAGATAGGGTCAGATTTAGGGACATGTAGTGAGAAGCGTAAGAGACAGGAAGACTGAGGTCATAAAGGCAGCAGGAATGCGGAGAGGACAATGCAGAGATGAGCTTCAAAGGACGTCTCCAGCTGTGAAGGCACCAGAAGGGCTGGTGAAGCAGAGAAAGGAATCGGATAAACAGCCAAATGGTTGTAAATAAAAGCAAGGCATCGATTGGTTCAGGACAGTGGCCAAGATGATCAAATGTTTGAGTAACACCGATTGGCTCACCTGCAGTTTTTATGACGATTTGACCCCCCTGTCTTTTCTGCAGTATAAAAGCTTTGTTTGAGGGAACAGAGGTCAGACCCACAGACCTACATGATCCCTCCACAGAACATCCTTTGATGTGGGACCTGAGAGGGTGAGAGTGTGTGGTCTCTGTTCTCGAGAGCATTTTACTATCGATAGTTAATTCAGATTGCATTTGATATTAAATACAAGTTTTACTTTTGAAACCTGAATTCAGCAACTTATTTGGTGCACATGCGCAGTAAGTCGTAAACAAATAACTGGACCAGCGCTGCGGCCTTGCAGCTCCATCGAGATATTCTGGCCTTAACAGTCACAAACACTGTCTGTCTCTCTTGTCTCTTCTTTTGTCTTTTTAAACGTGGATGTGCAGATTTAACTGCTTGCTTTACCTAATTCACGTGTTGACTGTGTGCTCTGAGACACATTGTAGTGCAGAAGGTCTGCTGGTTGCTCATGACAATGTTCCTTAATTTAATATGATAATACTTTGTTGGCTATGTTTTATAGTTTAACCGTACAGAGAAGAGTGTAAGTCATGTATTTGATAAATATGCACTGACATTTGAATGTTGTCCCTTTTCAAAATAAAGCTCCAATCTTTATTAGTATCTAATAACAAATATGTTTAGCTATTCAAAATGTGTAATGGTCCATCTCAGGCTATTTTATTAATATTATTTAAAAAGGTTTGTAAATGGAAGATGGTTCATATGAGTAACATGATTGAACGTTTTAAATATTGAGCACAATATTAGTAAATACTTTAAATATAGCCTCATGGCATCAAGAAAACCAAGCACCTTAAAGGGGGTTTACAAATACTATATACATAAAACGTTGAGCTTGACATTATCAGTCACACTTACAATATGATGAATGTGGAAAAATGCAGAAAAATAGAGTGAGACACTACTTTTGGTCTTCCAAATCAAAAGACGCTACTTCCTGTTGATCATGTGACTTTTAGAGGGGGCATTTGTCAGGGTAACACAACTAGAATGTATAAATATTAACTAACATATCTATTTCTGATGAAGAAATGTATTTGTATGTCTAAATTTGAAATAGAGTCACGCAGTAAGGTTTTGCGCAATGTATCTTCAAACTGCTTTACATTACAAATGTAAAGTATTTTATACTTTTTATGCATATTTATGAATGGCATGAAAAGGCACCAATTTGGCGTAATGTCCCAGTTGTTTATCTTTTTGTACAGCAAGAAGATAGAAAAGCTGATAACAGGGCCAATCAAATGTAGTAGCTCCACCTGTTATTTCATTGTGTCAGATACATATTTAACCGGCATTCAGGTAAATATGAATATCCCATCAGACGATATTAAAGCACTCAGATTACGATTGGGGGGGAAAAAACGTGATTGAGTCATTCGTCGCCTCCAGTGTTCCTTCACTCTCCAGTTTCACACGTGTGGTGGTCCTCACAGCTGTTGCAGGTGATTTCATTCAGCAGTCTGGTCTCCATGATCCTGTCTTCAGGGTGTACAAGGGCGAGGTGTTGAATGGTGTGTGGCAGGTGTTGACTTCTGTGTCGTTGTGACCCTTGAGTATTTCATCACACACAGTTCAAGGATGCACACATCTGAATTTGAAACGGGTAAAAATGACACAGTGTCCCAATTCATACTTTATTTCCTCCGATCAACTGTCTAATTTTGGCTTTTTTTTGTTGAAACCACGCCACTGCTAAAAAGAGCACTTAGTCTCACAGTTAAATTAAAAACCCTCTCTAAAGACTTACACTTCCCAGATATTAATTAAAGGCACTTACGTAAACTTGCAAATGTGATTCTCTACACACATTAATGCGTAACATAATGTAATGTGTTTCTCCTGTGCAGAGAACAGACACGGAAGCATTTTTTAAATTGTGTTAATGTTTCAGGTGTAGGTGCAAAATGCAAATGCTGCTACAAAGAGGGAAGCAGTCACTTCCGTGAATGTCCGCCCGACGCGTGTAACTGCTGCAGCTGCTAATGACTGCTGAGGGGTCTCAGTCGCCGAGTACCTCGGTACGACAGCCGCGCTTGTCACCGCTAATCAGAGGTGCAACATAAAGAAAGAGATTGTCAAAATGTGACGCTGATACCCGAAGACGTGGGGAAAAAAAGCTTCTCTTCAGTGGAACTGAGGGACCAAACTAAATTCTTGACTCTCGTGACATTTACTTCTATGGAAGCCCATTCCTGCCAGCAAAAAAAAAAATAAGATCACTAAAAAAAATAAAAAATAAAAAATAAGATCACAAAAAAAAAATAGTAACTTAAAAAATATATATATATATATAATTCACAAAAAAAATAAAAAAAATCCACCCACAAAATAAATAATAATAATTCTAATTTTTTATTTTTTTTATTTTACTTTTTTTCCACCAGCAAAAAAAAAAAAAAAAAACTTTTGGTGCATCCATCTGTAACCATAACACTGACCAGATTTTTCCAGTTGCTATAGAAAGTCGAAATTATGAGATACTTTAACACAACAGTCATAGAAGCAGCTATGACATATGAATGGATTGTGAGTACATTGAAGACTTCTTTAAAACGCGGCTTTACAACACATGAAATACAGATGATGTTTCACATGGATTGTACTGAGCAAACGCACCCTTGAAGCTCTGGAGTATAAAGAATGAAACCAATGTGGCTGAGGTGGCGACCAATAAACTATGGAAGCCCATTCACGCCAGCAAAAAAAAAAAAAAATGAGATCACTAAAAAAAATAATAATAATGAATTCACAAAAAAGAAAAAAATAATAATTTAATTCACAAAAAAATAAAATATATATATATATTAGGGGTGTAACGGTTCACAAAATCCACGGTTCGGTTCGGTACGGTACAGTGGAGCCACGGTTCGGTACGTTTTCGGTACGTTTCGGTACGTTTTCAATACAGTAGAAAACTATAAATGCCAGAGAAACGTACTTGATTTTAAAATATATTTATTCATTAAAACTAACATCATAAAGCTATTCTTTGACTTTGAACAATGATGGATCTATACCTGAGTGACCCATCTTCTGGGGTGTCTTCTTAGCAACACATAAGCATAAAAAAACAAAAACTGCTCCTTAAAAAATGTAACGTTAATGTAGTAGTTTTCTTGTACAAAGCGGAAATTACGGTTTGGCTGAAATGGGCTCGTGAAGGAGTAGTGCAACGGGGCTCAATAACATTCAGCAGGTTCATAAAGCGTTTTACACTACAGAGTCGGGTCTCATGTCCGCGGCTATAAATGTACCAACCGCCGTGGTGATCGCTTGTTGATCGCGTTGTTTTTTTATCCACCACTCTCTCACCATCGCCCTCATAGTTCACAGAGAAACCAAAGTGGCTCCAAACACCAGACCTGTAGGCCGTTGGAGGATCTTTTATTTCTGGTCTATTACTAGCCATGTTGCACCGAGCTAACGTTAGCTTCATGTAGCGTGTCTCACAGCGCAAAGTGCCCGACTGGAGTAGGAAGTGTTTCTTTGGTGGTGGGCGTGTCAGAGAGCACGCTGTCCGTTACGTCATGTGTGTTGCCAGTTTGAGAACAGTGGCTCCACCGAAAACATAATATTTCCCACAATTTAAGCTTCTGCATTTCCAAATGCACTAAAAAAAACAAAAAAACAAAAAATATACACTATATTTATCCCTTTATGGGGGACATTTTTCTCTGCATTTGACCCATCCCTGTATATAGGGAGCAGTGGGCTGCCAATGACAGGCGCCCGGGGAGCTAGGGGTACAGTGTCTTGCTCAGGGACACTTCGACACATGACACGGCCCAGTCAAGGATTGAACCTTCGACCTTGCGGTTACCAGACAACCCTCTTAACCCAGGGAGCCACGGTCGCCCCCTTTAAAAAAACAAACAAAAAAAAAAAAAAAAAGTATGAACGGTTCGTTCGGTTCGTCACGCGTACCGAACCGTGAGCCTCGTACCGAACGGTTCAATACGAATACGCGTATCGTTACACCCCTAATATATATATATATATATATTTTTTTTTTT
Source organism: Leptoclinus maculatus (assembly GCA_032191485.1). Taxonomy (NCBI): domain Eukaryota; kingdom Metazoa; phylum Chordata; class Actinopteri; order Perciformes; family Stichaeidae; genus Leptoclinus; species Leptoclinus maculatus. The sequence goes on from JAVDOI010000016.1 coordinate 774,915, forward strand.
TACTTTTTCTCTGTCAGCAAAAAAGAAAAAAAAAAGATGTTTCCAGTTGCTGTTTATTGGTCGCCACCTCAGCCACATTGGTTTCATTCTTTATACTCCAGAGCTGCTTCTTGCTTAACATTCTATTCAAGGGTGCGTTTGCTCAAAAATTATTAGAATTATTTATTTTGTGGGTGGATTTTTTTTTCTTCTTTTTTTTAGTGAATTACATTTTTTTATTTTTTTTTTAAGTTACTATTTTTTTCTTATTTTTTTTTTTAGTGATCTTATTTTTTTTTTTTTTTTTTTTTTTGTGATCTTTTTTTTTTTTTGCTGGCGGGAATGAGCTTCCATAACTTTCAGATATTTAAAAAAATAAAAAGAAGACCTGTACAGACATAAATGCACAAAATGAACCACCACAGGATCAGTAGCTCAATCGCCCTTCACTCCTTTGACCACACTGAAATACAAGTCAATGCTTCATGTTGGTGAAAATCATATCCGAAGATAGTTAATCAATCGCAGCACGCAACACATTTCTGTCTTAATCAATCAGGACATGGAGACACATGTTCCTTCTGTTTTCTATATCAGAGTATTGTTTATGCCATGGCAACAAAAGAAAACAAGTTTTTGTCTCCCATTCAACCCATGGTGAGACTCATTTTCTTATTATCTTAATAGAAACCTGTCAGCCAATCACTAATTAGTATTTTTTCCCGTTGTCAGGGTATAAATTACATAACAAGATTGTTGTTATTTTTTGATCAATGCACCATTTTTATCAACAAAGCTCTGTACATATGCATCAGACAGCTCGTATTAATGAACAGTATGTTCCCAACTAACACTTTAATTATTGACTAATTATGTTTTGAAAATTACTCTTTTTTTTATTACTCTTTTTGACTTACCAGTAAAATGTATCACAGTGATATAAAACAAAGGAAAGCAGTAAATATTTTAAATTTGAAAAGCAGATTTTTATTTTTGATAAATGACTGTTAAAAGATCATACTTGCTGGGGACAATTCTTCTATTAATTGACTAATTAATGAATGAACCGATTGTTTTAGCACAAATGATTAGTTTATATTTTTTATGTTTTAATGAAAGGAGGCAGTGTTTCTAGGCCCAGGGGTTGATAAATATGTAATTATTTATATCTTTGATACATTTATCTTGAGATTAGAATAAAAGATGTTCTTCACTAATGAGGATTAATTACATGAAGACAGTTGCACTTTACTTTCACAGTCACCATCAGCAGAGTTGGAAGCAGCAGCATAAAGTTTCAGATAAAACACATTTCTTCTCTCTGAGTGTTTCTTTTTTTCTTGGTTGGCAGGTGATGGCTTGTTCTGTAGCTTTCAATATCAATGTGTGCAGACTGGGGACCATTCCTCTTGAAAAGTACGACCCTGGGCACAGAGACAAACAATATTACTATCGCGTTTGTGTTCAGCGTGTCCAGAAAGGGCTGTTTTTTTTCTGTTTTTAAAATGAATGAAAGTGACTGTGGGTCCCCAGAGCAACTAATACAGCAACTGATTATTTCTAAACGCCTGCAGAGAAACATTAAAATGTCCTGCCAAAGGTAGACACAACATTCAATACATTTTTTTTAATCTCCTCTTGCTTATGTTTCTATTTTTTTTATTTTTTATAAAACCAGTTATTTTGGATTATGCTAGCAGGGTTGTACTGGGCAGCTCCCAGAGCTTAAATCTAGAGCTGATCTGCAGCATCAATATCTGGACCAATCACTGTATATTGTAGTGATTGCTATCGGCCGAGTAAAGCCTGCCAAATCCATTTTCAGTTGTTATTGTAACCCATAGTGCCCCTAAAGAAGCGCTTTATTTTTGCTCTGTTTCAACACCAGATCAGTTTCTAACCCGGAGACTTCCCTGTGGAGATAAACAGCAGCCTGTAGTTCCAGTGAAATATCCACATGCATCACTGAGCAATGCGAGCAGAGCAATTTGGGTTAAAAACAGCAACATTTTACAGGTGAACAATTCCTCTGAAGAGCTGCTCCTGGTTGAAACCTTCTTCTCATTCTGGAGAAAAGAAGAGCGCCTTCCTCAACGTTGGAAGAGAAGCTTCAGGGAAAGACAGTACAGTGTGTTTGATGAGTTAGGCCACCCTTTTTCAGCTCTTAAAACCTCTAAATTATGCACTGGGGTAAAGCTTGCAGGTGCCAGTGGTGGGTTAAATTCTGAATTCCCTTTCAGTTTGTGTTTTTTATTTGCTCCACATAATCGGATGTCTCTGTGGCGTTGGTTTGAGATGCGATTCCAATCCGATTTCTACAGACGCGTCTCTGTCCGGACGCTCCGGCTGCTTTCACTTTCTACTGCTTCCCCCAATGGCAGTGTGTGTGCACCAGCCTCCTCAGTCGCTTGGTTTGTCTGGTGCATTGGAGGAGTTCTGCTCCGTGATTGGACAGTGCGAGAGGACGGAAGGCTTCCTCGTTAACATGCCGCTTCACCAGCGTAGTTACGTAGTTATTGACGCCTTCGTCATTACCGCAGCAACCCATGCAGATAGATTGGGGATGTCTGGACCATAGACTGTATATAAGAAGTCCAAATCTAGTGTACTCTTGCTGGTTTCTCAAGATCACCAACCCTAGCTTCAACATCAGGGGGGAAATCCTGGTTATGGTTATTAAAGAGGAAATATCAATTGCAGGTCTCTTACGGGACGTGAACTCTGGTTTCCTACATGCATTGTGCACCCACCACCCTGAAGAGTCCAATCTTTGGCTACATAAAGAGCCTTGATTTGACCGGACTAATGACCGTAAGTCTAACCCCAAACCATGAATAGCAGTACTACCCTAAACACTATTTAGCTTGGAAACAAGATTTGACAGGTTCTTTAACACCAAGTCGCTGTGTTCTGGTTACAGACGGCGACTACGCAGAGTCAGAAGATTTTGGGCTGAATATGACTGAGGCTTCTATGTGTTACAGCCAGCGCTTTCAGCTGACCCTCACTGATTTATCTGACAAAGACAAAGTTTATGGCCATTTTCCTCTTGACGGGCTGTAATTTTGAACCTCGTCTGTAACCAAGAGTGTAATTAACATGTCTGGTTTATATTGAGGATCGTAAAAATAATGTCAGTTGCTCTTGTGGTATATAAAAAGGCTTTCAGATACGACGCAGTGTCCAGTAAGATGTCGTTAAATGAAGCAAGGTACAAAGGAGAGGGCAGGAGAAAGGAAACCCTCACATTACAGTGTGTGCATAAGTTAATGTTGCAAATTGTGATAAAGTGGCGAGAAATGTATACAAACATATTTCAAAGCTTCAATCCATTTTTGGCGTATGCAGTGTACTTCCATATTTGGGAAGTACGGAAGTTCAGGTACATGACTGGATCTCCATGCACACCTGGTACACCTGTTAAGGCTGCAGCAGGCAGCTGTTGAACTTAATGAAGCATTTAGAAGCTAAAGGGCCATTTTTTTCGTGAAAAACCAAATACCAGAATTGCAATTCCTCAGCCTCCTTACTTTTGTATGTATGGAGGTTTTGTCACAGTGAATGATGCAATGCGAAGCTTATCTGCCAGCGACTTCAGGATCATAGCTCTGCTGGTTTGTGTGAATACTTTGGTTGTATCGTGTCTTTGAGTCCCAGCTCTGACTGCAAGGGTTCATCTCCCGTTTGGAGCGACGCCTCTCGGTGTGATCGAGACATTTTTAGGCGACCAAAAGATTATGAACTGAAAACTCACTGTGAAAGGTTAAAAGTTCAAGACGAGAACACGGACAACTAGATCGGAAAACGCCGTGTTAGCAAAAGGTAGCCCCGCCCTAAAGCATCCCCTGCTTTATGGTCTGTTTGACTCTAAATGGACCATCATTTACTAAATGAACATCATGCTGTATTGAAGAAGACTTGAAACTAGAGATTGAGACCATAAACTCATGTTTACAATGTTTACTGAGGTAATAAATCAAGAGAGAAGTAGAGTCATTTTCTCATAGACTTCTATACAACCAGAGGAGTCGCCCCCTGGTGGCCATTAGAGATAATGCAGCTTTTAAGACACTTCAGCTTCACTTTTCAAACCCGGAGGTTGCCGCCTGATATAAACGGCTGCCCGCGTTTCTGTCCCCATCATCACCCATCTCATTACCCGCAGCATTATTCATCAATACTCCCACCTCGATACCCCACTCCCTCACCGGCAACTCACATATACCCCAACTGGGAAGGATGGCAGCATCTGACAAGCCCTGAGTAAATGGGCACCTCGTCTTAGTGTGTGTGTGTGTGTGTGTGTGTGTGTGTGTGTGTGTGTGTGTGTGTGTGAGAGAGAGAGACAGACACAAGTGCTGACAGTCCAGGAGCCTGGCCTCGTACAAGGTCAGCATCTGTGAGCTTCATCAATGTATGAGTGTGTGTATGTGTGTGTGGCTACAAACAATATACCACCTGTGCCCCCCTGCCATGCCCGCACCCAGCAGATGCTCTGAAAGTCATACTCAGTCTTATATATATACACACACACACACACACACCTAGTCATGAATACCATGCAGAGTTATCAAAGTCAGCCGAGGTTAGTTGTGGTGTTATGAGTGTGATAAATATGATAAAATATGGACTATAAATTCAGGTCATATGGAGAGAGGACAGGCCTAAAGGCTCACCGACACAACTCACTGTGGTGAGCTTTGACTTAAATGTGGATGCAAACAATGAAACGCTCAATCAAATCTGGAAGTAGTAACATTGTGAAGGCCCTAAAACCTCCTAAGAGGGGACATGATTTAAACATCGAAACAAAATGTTAGGGGAAGAGCCTTCTCAACGTCCCGACTGATGATGATGATTGCACTGGTTCTGCATCATGTTTTTGCCTAGTTTTCAAGCACAGCATTTAGCAGAACTACCACGGGGCTAATTCTGGTTCACGTAGTCGTGGCCGGATGTGGTATTTTTGTTATTTGCTACAGAGACACCAAATGTGTCATGTATATAAAATATCCTCTATTCTCTAACAAATAAGCTAGAAAATAAAAACCACAAAAAGACTTCAAAAGTGTTTTGCTATAAACTTCAGTTTGGGTGTTTTGAGGTGGGGTTGTATGGGGCCTTCCTTCTAGTGTGTCTAAAATTAATTTATCTGCTGCCCTCGTCCACAGCAGTACATTGCTTTGCTCCTGCTGACAACGGATGAAGTACCTCATACAACCCCACTTCAAAACACACAAGCTATCCCTTCAAACCCTTTTCTCACAGGACTAGTGTTACCTGGGGACATCTAGTGATTTGTATTAATCAGGAGGTCGTCTGTGATCATAATCCTGTGCAAATCCGCCATGTTTGTAATCTATCAAGTAACAATTCCACTGCAGACAATTTACCATATTTAACACCGTCTTTCTTTTTCTCAACGTTTTCTCAGCTTGTTTTTTTCTGCCCCGTAATATGATAATACTTACAATATTAAATATGAATATTACATAGTATAATATCTTCAATATAAACAGATGTTACCCAGACCCTTGACATCATATCCAGGGGATTAAGTCAGTACATTTGAGTAAAATACAGACTTTGTTATCGCTTGCCAATGCACTGCAAGAAACAAAGACGTGTGGGGGGGATTTCTAAAACACACGAGGGTCCTCTGGTAATACTGGTCTCACGCCAATGGGAGGTTAAAGGTGCATGGTGATATTTTGCTGATTGCAACCAACTGTAACTTCTCCCGTAGGAGAAGTACGGTGAACATGCAAAGTGTTTGGTTTGTCCTCTCTGGGCTGCTGTAGAAACATGACGGAATCCGTAAAGGCAGGGTCGGAAACTAACACTAGTGTGAGGAATTTAAGTTTTGAAGCGCTCCAAATTATGGATATTATGTGATACAGTATATTTACTTGTAGGAGTCTGGTCATTTCATGCATTAGGTGTCTGTGAGAGGGGGTTGAGGAATGTGCTGGAGTGGGGGTTGGAAAGTGGCTGCTTGAGGTGTTGGAGTAGAACAATAGGTCAAGAGCCAAGGGCTTATTGGGTTTCAGCCAATCATTTAGCTGATCGATATGGAGTGTGATACCTTTCCAAGGGGGGGAAAGGGTTTGAAACTCTGAAGAAGATCAGATCTTCTGCTGGCCAGCGAGGAGGCATGCCATCCTCCTGGCTGGCTCGGATTGGATCTCACATTTCATGGAATTTATATGTTTGTTTTGTTATTAATAGTTTGATTCGGTTTGTAACTGTTTTCATGTTTGTTGGATAATAAATCCATTAAGATTTTGACTTAAACCTGCTGTTCTGTGGCCCTAACACTAGTCCGCTAGCCCGAGGCGAGTGGATTTTTGGAGGGACTACCTAAATTATCATTCTCACTAGTCCTCATGGCGAGTGAAATTTGAGAGGCTTTATTCGTTATTTATGTCCGGAAAAAGACTTTCCCGATAAGTAAATGTAACATTCCACTATTCCCCAATTTGTTGAGGATATTAGACTATTTTGTTTCGATTATAATTTTTTGTTTACGCAATGCGAAAGGCAACTATATTCATCGATCAGGCCGGGCCTCTCTTTCAGTTTCACCAGCGGCCCGCCAAGATGCTACACACTTTTCCTTTTAAGTAGAACAGACATTTTTAACTATGAAAATTCCATTTCCCTCTTGATAGGATTAAACACTCTTTCCCTCTTTTTAAAAACAACTACTCTGTTGTCCTGGCAGGTCAGCACATAGCCTCCTCTAACAACATAAAACGAGACACAAAAAATTGATTTGATTTTTATTAACACTTCAATAAAAGCGTCTGGCCATGTCAAGACAAAATGTCTGAATTCTAAGCGAGCCGAAAAAACCAACCAAAACTCCACGGGAGGCTGCACTGTGACAGCCAGAGCCAGAGGGAGGCATTATTGTTATTGTCTCCCTTGGTGGCGACTCGCTCGCAATGTTGCTTTGCTATTAGAGAGCAGCGTAAAAACAAAGTCAGATGAAATGCACATGACAGGAGGCGAAGTCTCCAACCGGAGTCAACTTTATGACCAGCGTGTGTCGTTTACCGTGACTGCATGATTTATTTGGCCTCGCAGGGAGTTTTCTAATTCCTTTCCCCATCAGTCAACGCTGCAGAGAGCTAAATGTGAACGCTCGATAAATGGGCTGTTAATGCTGCCAGGTTCGCATATCCAGCCTTTTGTTGTTTCAAGCCTCGTTGGAGATTTATGTTTCTGAACCTCTGCATACTTGTTTTAGCCTTTTCTTTTATCACGACTGACAGCTCTGGCTCTAATGTTTATCTCCCTCTCTGTGGGTTCCCATGCTGGGCGAGTGCCAGAGGTTAGTCAGCAGTTCAGACCGCCGTGACACCTAGTTTGGAATTATGGGACCCAAAAACCTCATCCGTCCATTCATCACAGTTTATCGTGTGCAGGATGCAGCATGTGTTGGGGTGGTGGGGAGCAGACTACACCCTGGCAAGCTGTCTATGGAACGCTGTCGCTTCAGCTCAATTTTGTTAAACTGACGGTGTAATCGAATAAACATTTTTTTACTCTCTTGTTTTTGACGTCTCTTAGGGCTTTAGGAGACTAAAGCGGACCGTCTTTACGATCTTTGGACTCTTTTTACCAAATGATTCATCGATTTATGGAGAAACAAAAACAGCGGATGAATCGAAAATAAAATAAAATAAATTGTTGCAGCCATGTTGCACTATTTTTTGCGTTTTCCTCAAAGCTTTATCCAAATATTACATTTCATTTAAGGGTAATAATGTCCTCTGATGTTTGCAGAGAGGCTCTACTCTACACTGTGGGAACCAGTGAAACTGGCTTACTCCAAGTAACAGCAACTTATTTTTGTATCTTGGAAATGTGTTTTAAAACGCATTTAAATTAGTTTTTATATCTCTGGTTTTCCTGATTGTTTCCATTATGAACTTTGTGTGTTTTCTCCGGCTAAATCGAACCAACACAGTTTGTTATTCAACATTCAAAGATGTGTTTATTTCTGTTCAGAGCTTCAAACTGTGGTTGTTGGACATTTAATTAAAATCTGTGAAAAGCTGGTGTTTTTAATTATCAACATAATCTATTAGGGGCTTATTCATATGTAATATTGGTTCAGATGGTCTTAATTTAGAGCGGGATGTCTTTAAGTGCTCACTAAGAGACCATCATGAAATTGTTTCACACAAAAGGCGACGCAGGCGAGACTGGAAAAAAAAAGAAAGAACCCAAACTAAATGAATGTTGTAACCCTGCAGACAGAGTCCTCTGAATACATTGAGTAAAGTGCAGGATCATCGACCGCAAATACAAATGAATGGAGAGAAATTATGTGTCAGAGAAATGTTTATTAATATAAAGCTTGATAAACAAAGAAGAAGCATTTTATAAACTTTAATAACCTCATAAAGCACTTAAAATATCCACTGGTGGTGCTTTTTTAAATAAATTGTACTTTTTACTCTCACTCGAGTACATTTGTGATAAAATATCTTCTACTGCTACTTTTAGTGATACATTTAGCTATAGATTATTAATCTATAGTGCTCACATGCATGAGATAAATTGTCCGACAGCGAGGGATAAAATGGCCTGTACACACACACACACACACACACACACACACACACACACACACACACACACCATCCGTATTCATCTTGTAGTACAAACAGAAAGTGTTTAAATGATATTACTGTTTAATTTATTTTAGAGGAGAGACGTTCACCTCCCCACCAGCACAAACATTCATCTGATGCACACGCTGTAGCTTTGCTATTCTGTTTTAAGCTCCCACCATCTCTTAGTTTAATCTCATATTAATAATTAATTTAGCCGAAAAAAAAAAAAACTCGCTCAGGAGCTTAAAACTTTTACTTCCACTTCTGGTGAGGCCGAACTTTAGATTTAGATGAGCGGTATTTCTTCCTGGAGTCAGACATGAATTCAGGGTCTCTTCTTCTTCTGCCATCTCGTACTCTTTTCTTTGATTTCTCACCCTTTTTCTCCCTCGTTCATATGTTCATATGTGTCTTTATGGACCTGTTTACCACGAGCATGTCCAGGAATGCAGAAATGAATAAAGAGGACGTTTTTGGTGTCATGAGGAGGAAGATCAAAGCAACTATTGGAGCTTTGTACCTCTTAAGGAAACATTTACCATCAGTAAACCTACGAGGAATCCTCTTTTACAAAGTGGTTCAAACGCTTCTAAAGAAATGAAGTTACCTGAGAGTGAAAATAACAACGTTCCTCAAAGACACAGATTGGATTCAAACTTGAGCGATTTTGAGTCGACGCCAAAGAGTCTTAATTTAAAACAAAGCTTTACAAAGCTTTACAAAGCTTTTTAGACTCAAAGCTCCGAGAGCATGTATGCATATTCTGTTTTACTGGGTGTAGTTAAAATACATAAATAAGAACTCAGAACACTCTAATCCGGATTAGATCAGGTTTTGCATCCATGTGAAGTTGAGTTTAGGCAACAAAAGCTGCTGTTTGTCTTCAAGTCTTTTAGCATTACTAACGCTGTCCAGCACTCTGTAACTATTACAGAGTTCAATAATGCCTTGAACAGATATTGTCGGAAAAACAAAAGAAATATGTCGTCACTGAATGTATTCCACATACTGTATATTTGTTTAAACATTTCACGACCGTCATTTGAAACGTTTATTTGTTATTTTGATAGAAAACATAATCTGACCGGCGTTGCGTTTCCTCCAAAATGTATTTGCTGTCGGAAATTATAGTATATAAACTATTAATAGTTTGATAATATTTCATATACCCAATATCTCAAATCCCCACATGGACCGATTGGGGAGTGTGGACTGAGCAAGGCACCGGACCCCCAAGCTGCCCCCTGGGTGCTGTACAGTACTGCTGCATGTTCGCTTTGCGCTCCATACAATGTGATCAGGTCCTGAGCCACATACATAAATATATAAAAGGGGTAGAACGGAGAGAAAAGGAGTCATTTTCACGTCAGTCAGGTATGGTTTGTGCAGTTGAGAGCGATTGCATTCAAACTGAGATGTTAAGATGGAGAAACGTACTGCAAACCTCCAACAGGAAACAGCTGGAGACAGAGTTTCTGACTGTAAGGGAATTGATGTTGGCATCTGACAGGCAACAGCTTCAAGAGACTAAACACTTGAATTGATGCTCGCTGTATATTCAGCTCTTTCCTCAGCAGCAAATTACGGCAAGAAGTGCCGACAGCTCTCCTCATCCCTACTGACAAAAATGTTTAAAATGCTGACAGGTTACCGGGAACTTTATTTTTTTCCCGGTACAGACGCTGCTGCTGGTGAGTCTTTACAGTTGTTTACAAGCCTCTGGTTCGCTGGTAATTGGGCAGAACAAATGTAGAACCAAACCGCACTCCAAAATGCAACTAAAAAGGTGTTTCTGCCGTAGGTGTTTGGAGGAGTGAGGTCCTCACAAATATGTTAAAATGCAGATGCAGTTGTCATTATAAATGTTAGGATTTGGAGTTAGAGAATTTTAAATGAAGTTTTCAATGATAAAGTGTCTTCACAGGTGCAGCGATGCAAAAAAACAAAAGAAGTGCTGCATGTGTACGTGTGAGTGTTGTTGATATTTCTGTGTGTGTGTGTGTGTGTGTGTGTGTGTGTGTGTGTGTAGGTGTGTGTGTAGGTGTGTGACAGTGCAGCAT